>CAUYLG010069883.1:0-64895 GCA_963573385.1 Cacajao melanocephalus
TGGTTTTCTTTTTTGCACAATTGGTGGTTTTGTGTTTTAAAAAAAAAAAAAAAAAAAAAAAAAAAAAAAAAAAAAAAAAGCTGAAGGCATAATGCTACCTGACTTCAAACTATACTACAAGGCTACAGTAACAAAAACAGCATGGTAATGGTATCAAAACAGATATATAGACCAATGGAACAGAACAGAGGCCTCAGAAATAACACTACACAGCTACAACCATCTGATCTTTGACAAGCTGGACAAAAACAAGCAATAGGGAAAGGACTCCCTATTTAATAAATGGTGTTGGGAAAATTGGCTAGCCATATACAGAAAGCTGAAATTGGACCCTTACTTACAACTTATACAAAAATTAAATTAACACGGATTAAAGACTTAAACATAAGCCCTAAAACCACACAAACCCTAGAAGCAAACCTAGGCAATACCATTCAGGACATAGGCATGGGCAAAGACTTCATGACTGAAACACCGAAAGCAATTGCAACAAAAGCCAAAATTAACAAATGGGATCTAATTGAACTAAAGAGCTTCTGCACAGCAAAAGAAACTATCATCAGAGTGAACAGGCAACCTACAGAATGAGAGAAAATTTTTGCAATCTATCCATCTGACAAAGGTCTGATATCCAGAATCTACAAGGAACTTGAACAAATTTACAAGAAAAAATCAAACAATCCCATCAAAAAGTGGGCAAAGGATATGAAGAAACACTTCTCGAAAGAAGACATTTATGTGGCCAACAGACATGAAAAGAAGCTCATCATCACTGGTCATTAGAAAAATGCAAATCAAAACCACAATGAAATACCATCTCATGCCAGTTAGAATGGAGATCATTAAAAAGTCAGGAAACCACAGATGCTGGAGAGGATGTGGAAAAATAGAAATGCTTTTACACTGTTTGTTTCAACCATTGTGGAAGACAGTGTGGTGATTCCTCAAGGATCTAGAACCGGAAATACCATTTGACCCAGCAATCCCATTAGTGGGTATACACCTAAAGGAATATAAATCATTCTATTATAAAGACACATGCACGGTATGTTTATTGCAGCACTGTTCACAATAGCAAAGACTTGGAGTCAACCCAAATGCCCATCAATGATAGACTGGCTAAAGAAAATGTGGCACATATACACCATGAAATACTATGCAGCCATTAAAAAGGATGAGTTCATGTCCTTTCCAAGGACATAGATGAAGCTGGAAACCATCATTCTCAGCAAACTAACCCAAGAACAGAAAACCAGACACTGCATGTTCTCACTCATAAGTGGAAGTTTGGTTGGATGCAGTGGCTCACTCCTGTAATCCCAGAACTTTAGGAGGCTGAGGCAGGCAGATCATGAGGCCAGGAGATGGAGATCATCCTGGCCAACATGGTGAAACCTGTCTCTACTAAAATACAAAAAAATAGCTAAGTGTGGTGGTGCACGCCAGTAGTCCCTGCTACTTGGGAGGCTGAGGCAGAGGAATTGCTTGAACCTGGGAGGCAGAGGTTGCAGTGAGCCAAGATTGCACCACTGCACTCCAGCCTGGTAGCAAGAGCGAGACTCAGCCTCAAATAAAAATAAAAATAATAAGCGGGATTTGAACAGTGGGAGGTGAAGAATGAGAACACATGGACACAGTGAGGGGAACATCACACACAGGGGTCTGTCAGGGGTGGGGAGCTAGGGGAAGGATAGCATTAGAAGAAATACCTAATGTAGATGACGGGTTGATGGGTGCAGCAAACCATCATGGCACATGTATACCTATGTAACAAACCTGCATGTTCTGCACATGTATCTCACAACTTAAAGTATATTAAAAAAATTATTGAGCTAATAGTTTCAGGCTAGCAGGTTCAGGCTCTGGGGACAGGAAACATGCATGTTGCTTATTTCTGCATCCATAATCACCAGTACAGAAACCACACAACACTGAATAGTGAAGGATGCTGGGGGTGTGATGTGTGGTCTCTGTCCTGAGGGAGCCCACAACCTACAGTGGTAGACAAAGACCACAAAACAGTGTCAGGGAAGATGCCTGTGGGGCACAAGTTATTTGAACCCAACAGTCGATGCAACCCAATCAGGGAGATATATCATGTATACTTCTTGACAGAAGGCTGAAGTTGGTTCTCCTTACATTCCTTTTGCCTGATATGTGGTCAGGGACATTTTAACCTTGGGTTTCTGAACATCTTAACACTACAGGTCATATGCAGTGTTGCTGTTGACAAGAGTTCACAATCGTTAACCTCCTGGTCTCAGAACTCATTGCACTGACCAAAATACTTACAAGAGCAAAGTTTGGTCTCAGTCCTTTACCTTGGACTCTCTATGCAGGAATGGTACATTTGAAGATCTTGTGATTTAAGGAAGAGAAGCAGGTCGCTTTACCTAAAAGTCACTCAAGAGTAAGAATCCAATACTTCCTAGGGGGTGCAATCTGACACAACATAACTGGATTTTCCTGAAGTTATTTGCCAGTTATTTGAGAAGGAAGAGGTGGTTGGTCACAAGATATCCTAAGGTCCCCATTTTCTACCAAACAAGTACACCCAGTTCTGCATATTTAACCCAGCTTAAACGTGTGTGAATTATAAAACTAAAGTCACTGCTATTAAGGAAGGATTTACATGTGCTCCTTTAAAATCCTAGGTATTTAAGAATTCAGTACATTTGCTTCTTCTAGAATATGACTGCTAATAGTCATAAGTTATTTTGGTTTTTCTGGTTCGAAAACCTTACAGACTAGTATCTAAAAGTTAAATCTAATCGGGCAACAATGATATCAAGAAATACAGCTCTTAATGAAGCATAGTAGTAAGTCTTTAAACTGGTTAAAAAAAAAAAAAAACCTTACCCACAACCCTTCATTAGTCAGCATTGGCACTCCTGATGCCTGAAAGGACTTTAAAAGTGGCAAAATATTCAATGATGCATCTAAAACTAAGGCCTAAAACACAAACATCCCAAGAAACAGAACAAAATACTTTCAATTAGGAACGGTGGGATTTTTCTCTTAGTTACAAGTGGGTTGGAATTGGCTTTACAGGATAAAAGATGAAATTAGAATTGAAACGTCTGTGGTAGAAGTGGGCAAGCCCACAGGCCAAATCTGGCCCATCGCCTATTTTTATATGGCCTCTGAGATAAGGATGTGATATGGTTTGGCTGTGTTCCCACCCAAATCTCATCCTGAATTATAGCTCCCATAATTCCCATGTGTTGGGGGAGGGACCTGGTGGGAGACAATTGAATCACAAGGGCTGGTCTTTCCCATACTATTCTCATAATGGTGAATAAGTCTCATGAAATCTGATGGTTTTATAAAGGGGAGTTTCCCTGCACAAGTTCTCTTGTCTGCCACTGTGTGAGACGTGCCTTTCACCTTCCACCATGTTTGTGAGGCCTTCCCAGCCACATGGAACTAAGTCCCTTAAACCTCTTTCTTTTTTAAATTATTCAGTCTTGGTATGTCTTTATTAGCAGCATGAAAACAGATTAATACAGGATGGTTTTTACATTTCTAAACAGTTAGAAATTGTTTAAATAATATTTTGTGACTCTGAAAATTATATGAACAAAGTTCAGTGTTAATCTATTGGAATACAGCCGCCTCCATTTGTTTACTGATTGTCTACGACTGCTTTTACTTTACAATGAAAAGTTGAAACAGAGACCACATGACCTGCAAAGCCTACAATATTTACTATCTGGCCTTCACAGAAACAGTTTGTCAACTCCTTATCTGGAGTCCACCTGGGGCTGGCTTAAAGCATAACCTAATCAGAGATTCAGGGGTCTCCTCTTCCCTTAGAGGTACTCTCCTCCTCCAGTACTGGGCCAGCTATGAAGCTAATGTCTCTCAGCTCCAAACCTACTTGTTGCAGATAATGTCACCAGAAAACTGATTAAAAATCCACACCTGGCCAGGCGAAGTGGCTCACAACTGTAATCCCAGCACTTTGGGAGGCTGAGGTAGGCAGATGACTTTGAGACCAGCCTGGCCGATATGGCAAAACTCCATCTCTACAAAAAAATACAAAAATTAGCTGGGCATGGTGGTACATCCCTGTAATCCCAACTACTTAGGAAGCTGAGGTGGGAGGATCAACTGAACCCAAGAAATGGAGGCTGAAGTGAGCCAAGATCACACCTCCCCACTCCAGCCTGGGCAACAGAGCCAGACATCGTCTCAAAACAAATAAAATATAAAACAAAAGTCCAGGTGTCCTGAAAAGCCAGGAGAGCCCCTAAGGACAGAAGAAGTATTTTTTATCAGCCAACATTTCCAAAGTGGAGCTTGCTATGCTCTTTTGCACACAAATTTAATGTGGGACTAAAAGATGAACTTAATTAAGTAGATGTAATTTACTTAGGAAGACCACAAATTCTTGATGTTCTTTACAATTGTAAAATTAATGACTTTTTTATTATTAATAAATTACTTCCTCTTGCTCCCTAAATCACCTCCATAAAACCAAATATTTTTTATATATATGTATATAATTTTTATTGCATTTTAGGTTCTGGGGTACATCATAAAACCAAATATTAAGCTGTTAGTGTTACATTTCCTGTGATGCCTTTTAAAAACATTTTGAGCTGGGCTCCGTGGCTCACACCTATAATCGCAGCACTCTGGGAGGCCAAGGTGGGTGAATTACCTGAGGGTCAGGAGTTCGAGACCAGCCTGACCAACACAGTGAAACCCCTTCTCTACTAAAAATACAAAAATCAACCAGGTGTGGTGGCTTGTGCCTGTAATCTCAGCTACTCGAGAGGCTGAGGCAGGAGAATTCCTTGAACCCAGGAGGCAGAGGTTGCAGTGAGCCGAGATCATGCCATTGTACTCTAGCCTAGGCAACAAGAGCAAAACTTCGTCTCAAAAAAAAAAATTTGATTCAATCTAAGAACATCCTTTTGCTTCACAGTTTCTTTTTTAGAATTAGTGCTCCATCAAGGGGTATTTTTTTTTTCCTGTATGACAATAAAAGAACTATGTAACTTTGAGATATTTTTACTGAGGTTTAAAATTTATTTAAAGACTATCTGAAGACTTCTACTTCCAGCACAGTGATGGACCAGAATCCCTAAAGGGCCTCTCTTTTCAAAATGCAGGATCCTTCATAAAACTAGTTTTTATGCATAGAGAGTCGCAAATGCAGAAAGAAAAAGTTTCAAGGGTTCTCTTTTAACCAAAAATGTTTTTAAATTAAAAAGTACTCAAAGAAGATATGCAAATGGAAGATATGCACATGAAAAGATGCTCCACATCATACGTCATCAGAGAAATGCAAGTTAAAACAAGGGGATACCATTATATGCCTATTAGAATGACTATAATCCAGAACACTGACACCATCACATGCTCGTGAGGATGTGGAGCAATGGGAACTCTCATTCATTGTTGGTGGGAATGCAAAATAGGACAACCACTTTGGAAGACAGTTTAGCAATTTCTTACAAAGCTAAACATCCTCCTACCATACAATCTAGCAACTGTGCTCTTTGGTATCCACCCAGAGGAGCTGGAAACTTATGTCCACATGAAAACCTGGACATGAAATGTATAGCAACTTTATTCATAATTGCCAGAACCTGGAAGTACCCAAGATGTTCTTCAGTGGGTGAATGCATAAATGAATTGTGATGCATCCAGGCAATGCAATAGCATTCAAGCTTAAGCCATGAAAAGGCATAGAGGAAATGTAAATGTGTCTTACTAAGTAAAAGAAGCCAATCTGTAAAGCCTACATACTGTATGATTTCAATTATATAACATTCTGGAAAAGGTAAAACTATGGAGATAGTAAATGGGTCAGTGGCTGCCAGGGGCTAGGGGGAAGGGAGGGATGGAAACGAAGAACACAGGAATTTTAGAGCAGTGGAATTATTCTATGTAATACTACAAGGGTAAATACATGTCAGTATACACTTCTCCAAACCCATAGAATGTAAACACTGAGTGAATCTTTTTCTTTTTCTTTTTTGAGACGGAGTCTCACTCTGTCGCCCAAGCTGGAGTGCAGTGGCACAATCTTGGCTCACTGCAATCTCTGCCTCTCAGGCTCAAGTGATTCTCATTCCTCAGCCTCCTGAGTAGCAGGGATTACAGGCGCCCACCACCACGCCTAGCTAATTTTTTTGATTTTAGTAGAGATAGAGCTTCACCATGTTGCCCAGGGTGGTCTCCACCTTCTGAGCTCAGGCAATCTGTCCACCTTGGCCTCCCAAAGTGATGGGATTACAGGCATGAGCAACCGTGCCTGGCCTACACCTAGCGAATTTTGTTTTTTTGGAGACAGTCTCACTCTGTCACCCAGGCTGTAGTGCAGTGGCCAGATCTCGGCTCACTGCAACTTCCGCCTCCCGGGTTCAAGCGATTCTCCTGCCTCAGCCTCCTGAGTAGCTGGGATTACAGGTGTGCGCCACCACACCCAGCGAATTCTTGTATTTTTAGTAGAGACGGCATTTCACCATGTTGGATAGGCTGGTCTCAAACTCCTGACTTTGTGATCCACCCGCCTCTGCCTCCCAAAGTGTTGGGATTACAGGCATGAGCCACCCTGCCCGGACTACATCTATTGAATCTTAATGTCAACCACGGACTTTGGGTGATAAGGATGTTTCAGTGTAGGTTCATTTATTATAATAAATGTGCCACTGTGGTGCGGGATGTAGTGGGTAGGGGCTGTGTATATGTGAGGGCAAGGGCTGTGTAGGAAATCTCTGTACTTTCCTCTTAATTTTGCTGTGAACTTAAAACTGCTCTTTAGAAATAAAAGCTGGTTTTGTTTTTAAAGCCAAAACCTAGGAATTGAAAAGCCTATACCTAACAGGCCACAGGCCAGATGGGCCCAGCTGACCATGTTTTGTCAATCCCTGCTCTAACAGGCCATATATTTCAATAATTTGTTTTATATTATGTATGTGTCGACCCTTCCCTCTCCCACATAGAATGTGACTTCCTCAAGATCAGAGACCCTGGCCTGTTGTGTCTATTGCTTAAACCCGAGTGATAAAATGTGCCCAGCACATAGGAGGTGCTCAACCAGTATTTTTGAATGAATGAACATATGAAAAAGTGAGTCAAAAAAGCTTTTTTATTTAAAACCCCCCAATTTAGTGGTGAAGTGCTATAGTGAAGGCCACTAGTCCTCCACCCAGGTTCGTCTAAACCCCCTTTACCAGCCCCCAGCTTTTGAGTTTGCCAGTCCCTGGTCTGGAGCCCACCTGGGCTCCAAAGGCTCACAGCTGCAGCCCTCCTCAGAGTCCTACCCTGGACCCAGACCAGAGAACTGTAAATGCCTGGGAGGTTACAGTCACCCAGGAAGGCTCGTAGTCAATGACTAATGCAGGAATGTGAATGCTCAGCCCTTGTTCTAAGGGATAACAAACTTTGCGGTGTACTCTATGTCCCAGAATGCCCATAGAATCTTCTTGAGCATGGGGCTTCTCCTGAAATCGTGCCCTTAGTTGCTTTCCTCCTCCTTTTAATCTTTTCTCACCTATTCCCTTATGGGTTTCTCCTGGCAGCACTTCCTCAGTAAATCACTTGCCCAGGAACCTTCGTCTCAGGATCTGATTCTGATGAATCTGATCTCAGACAACCTCAGGTACTGGAGTTATCAGATATATAATATAAAACAATTGTATATTAAATACACAAAAATATGAACAAACAAAGATTTGAAAAATGGAACCACAATGAACAAGGAAATAATGAGAGACGATGAAAATAACAGGTATGTCTGGGAAAATGGTAAATTGAACTTTTAAAATAAAAAATTAAATTATTGACATATCTCAGTAGATGGTTTAAACAGCAGATTAGACACAGCTAAAAAAAGAATTGATGAACTGGAAGAAAGATCTAAAGAATGTATCCAGAATATATTCCAAAAACACAAGGAGACAGAAAATATGATAGCGATCTTAAAAGACAGGAAGGCAAAATGAGGTGGTCCAATGTCCATGCAATCAGAATCTCTGCAGTGAAAAAAAATCCATTAAGTCTCACTCTTAGGTGTGTACCCTGTAGAAACTTTTGCATTTACTGGAAGATATATGCAAGAATATTAATGACAGCAATGTTTACAATAGCCCCAAACTGGAAAAAGTTACAACATTCATCATAAGGACACCAGATAAATAACTTATAGCAAATTCACACAACAGAATATGATATAGCAATGAAAATAGACGTACTACAGCTATAAGTGATAACCTGGATGTATTACAGAAATAGCCTTTTATATAGAGCACAAGAATAAGCAAAACTAAGCAACATGTTGTTAGGGATACACATATATGATTAAAGGGTTTTTTAGGACAAGAAAACACCAAATATAAAATATGAGATATTTATCGCCTCTGGTGGGAAGGCAGGGGGATGAGATCTAAAAGGTGCATACAAGGTAGTGATAATGTTCAAAATCTTAGGTTGGGTGGTACGGTCATGTCATTTGTTTTATTATTCTTCTTCCTAAACTTACATAAACAATCTATTTTATGTATATCAAATATTATATTAAAAGTAATATGGGGGCAGAAGTAGTCCTAAAAATTTTTTTTAATAATATTTGCAGGATCTCTATAAAGCAAATAGTATAGATGGATGCTGAAGATGCTTAACACGTCTTTGAAGTCAGACAGACCAGGGCTGGAATCTTATGTCTTACTGTGTCTTTGAGGAAGTTACTGATCATTCATGGACCTAAGTTTTCTCATAAAATAATGTCAATAATATCACCTCATACGGTTTATTATGAGAATTTAACACAGTAAGATTACCAGGCCATAAGCTCCATGGCAGGAAAGACTGTGTCTATGTTATTCACTATGTATCCCTAGTGAACAGAACATGGCTGTCAGGTAGTTGGTAGTGAAATGCCAAGTTCCCTTCCTTCCAAAACCGTACAGTCTATGTGAGTGGTTTTGTGGTGATTGTTTTACTTTTGGTTTTTGTCTGGTTGGTTTTGTATTTTATTATTTTATTTATGTTGAGGCAAAGTCTCACTCTGCAGCCCAGGCTGGAGTGCAGTGCTGCAATCACAGCTCACCGTAGCCTGGAACTACTGGGCTCAAGCAATCCTTCTGCCTCAGCTTCCTGAGTAGCTAGGACTACAGGTGAGTGCCAACACACTGGCTAATTTTTTCCTTTTTTCTATAGATGAACTGGAAGAAAGAGCTAAAGAATGTATCCAGAATATATTCCAGAATGCCCATAGAATCTTGTTGCCCACACTGGTCTTGAACTCCTGGCCTCAAGTGATCCTCCCACTCCAGCCTCCCAAAGTGCTGGGATTATAGGTGTGAGCTACCACGCCTGGCCAAGGTTTTTGTTTTTTAGATTAACATTTTACCCTGGCATTGGCCATTTGTAACAATACGGAAGAAGTAACTTAACTTCTCCATGTTCAGATTCTTAATCTGTAAAACAACACTGGATTAGGGTATATAATTTCTTAATGCCTATAGTTTAACATCATACCCTACATATTAGTCTTTTCAAAATGTAGACAATAAAGGAAGCATATTTTTGTTGCACCAAAATGCAAATTCAAGTTAGATATTCACAGACATCTTCCAAATAAGGATAATAACCACCTGTCTGGTTGGTCAGAAAGCATGTCTGAGATAGTCAGAATCGTGTTATGTGACAGCACCGCAGGGGTCTGTGCTGTGCGGTGAGGGTGTCCATGCCAGAGCCTTTGCCTCTGGGCATGCCGCAACAGCTTCTTTCCCGTGTCCTTGACCTCCATCACTCTCAGCATTTCTTTGGTTCCTGTGACTATCATCCCTGAAACAGCCCTCCACATTCTTAGCACTCAGCATTTGTTAAGTTCATCCACTCTCACACCTTTAACTAGTACCGCTGTCACAGTTAATGATACAAACATAAATAGGACAGGTCTGTCCTCTCACATGAGTGCTAAACACATGCTAGAAGGGAGTTCCTCATGCCCAGATACGAGCAGGAAACCCCAGCCCTCCCGCCCTGGGGCACACAGGCGGAGAAGCCTCCAAAGTCACTCACGCTTGATGGAGATCCCCTCAGCCAGAAGGGTCCTTTCTTCCCCATGGGAACCCTTCCCCAGTGTGAATTCACATTCCAGCCACTGTCGGCCTGGCCTTTACCAACTCAGAGGCACTGAAGTAGCCATCAGATGAAAAAGTGACATCACAGATACGTACAGCCTTGAGGATATGACAAACAAGCCCAACTGAGAGAGACAGACCCATTTCCATTCCTCCTAGAGCGCGCCGGCTAGCCCACCTGATGTTTTCCAGGGCGTTCCTTATCTGCTGTTGCTCAATGTCATAGAGTTTCACTTCGAAGCCTCCACTGGCAAACAGCATGGCCCAGCTTCGCCCGATGAGTCCACTAAAGGGAGATAAAAGAAAGCATTCAAGTTAATTTAATGTTGAATGGCTTTTCATTCCTAACCCAGAATGAGTTGTTGTTTTTTTTTAATTACATAGTATCCTATTCTTAAAATAATAAATATCTTAAAAGTACACATTTTAGCCAGGTACAGAAAGATATCACATGTTTTCACTCATGCGAAACCTAAAAAAGTTTATCTCACGGAGGGGGAGAATAGAATGATGGTTAACCAGGGCTAGATGAGGGTGGGAGAAGGAGGAAGAAAGGTTGGTGAATGGGTGCAAACACACAGTTAATAGAAAAAGTAAGTTCTAGAGTTTGATAGCACTGTGGGGTAACCGAGTTAACAGCAATGTATTGTATATTTCAAAACAGCTAGAAGTTTGGAAATGTTCCCAACACAAAGAAATGATAAATGTTAAAGGTGATGGGTATGCTAAATACCCTGACTTGAGCATTACACGTTCTACGCATGCAACAAATTATCACAGGTACCCCATAAGTATGTAGGACTATGTGTCAATTTTTTAAAGTACACGTTTTGATAATATTATTTATTTTAAATGTATGTGTGTTTTTTTGTGTTTTTTGTTTGTTTGTTTGTCTGTTTGTTTGTTTTTGAGATGGAGTCTCGCTCTGTCACCTAAGCTGGAGTGCAGTGATGTGATCTTGGCTCACTGCAACCTCTGCGCCTCCCAGGTTCAAGCGATTCTCCTGCCTCAGCCTCCCGAGTAGCTGGGATTACAGGCATGCACCACCATGCCTGGCTAATTTTTGTATTTTTAGTAGAGATGGAGTTTCACCATATTGGTCAGGCTGATCTTGAACTCCTGACTTTGTGATCCACCCACCTCGGCCTCCCAAAGTGCTGGGATTACAGGCATGAGCCACCATGCCCAGCCAATTTATTTTAAATGTTAACTGTTTCCACCCAAGAGCTCCTGAGCCCTCAACTGTGGTGCTGGCATTCATATTCCACATGGAGCCCCACAGCATCTCAGGTATTTATCACAGACTCACACGCTGAAACAAAATATTACAGTCAGGAGGTAGCAGGGTACCATGGAGACACAAGACCCCTTGGGTGAACTTCCACTTGACCATGTCTTAGGCAAGTCGCTTAATTGACTTAAAAGAACAAAAAAGAGCATCTGCCCTGTCCTCCCTAATAATTACTGCCCTGCCACCCACATTTGAGCATGGATTGGGTGCCAGGCACCACTAAACATATCACAGGTCTTACATCTGTTAAGCTTTACAACAACCCTACAAGGTAGGTGCTGTTAGGATTTCCATTTTATATGTAGGGAAACTGAGGCATGGAGGAATTAAGCCTACAAGGGCTATAAATGATAAACTGAGGCATGGAGGAATTAAGTCCATAAGGGGATAAGTGATGGATCTGAGATGAAGCCAAGCAATCTGACTCCTGAGTCCTTTCTCTTAACCACTACACTCCAACAGCTGTTTCAGACTTACTGGAAAATGAAAAGACAAAAAATGACATAAAGAGTTCACATGGGGATGATCAAAGAGTGAAAAACAAATGTACAGAACACATCTAGAGTCCAAATCTTGGTTTCTAACAGCATTCTCCAATCATAGGAAGCAGGACTCCTAGAAGAAATAGCCAATTTGAAGACAGGCCCAGAAAATATTCTAGATGAGCCTGGGTCAGTTTGCAGCACCAAAAAGAAAAAAAGTGTTAAGGAAAAAAAAATCCATCGATGGGGCATGTCACAGGGACAAGGGCCACTATGGGAGCTCCCAAGGCCAAAGCTGGAACTTGAGCCACAGAATTAATTCAGCAATACTGGATTATAGCATGAAGTATAGCACAACTAAATGTTTGAATAAATAAATGAAGAAGAAGCCAAATCTTCCTTGCGGAAAAATACCAAATACTTTGTGTAGGTACTCCCTCTTAGGGAGGTAGAGCATCACCCACACTTCAGTGTGGGCTGTGCAGAGTGACCTCCTTCCACAAAGCACAGTATGAAAGAGGGGAAAGTTAGAGTCACCACGCAGTGGAGAAACCTGACAAACACTACCTCAGCCAGGTGTTCAAGGTCAACATCAACAGTGGTAACTCACATTGAGAGTATGCACCCTTGATAGAAGACGAAGTGAAAACGATGCTTTACCCCTGTGGTCTTCCTTCCCAAAACCCACAGTGCCAGTCTCATTGTGAAAAGAACATCAGACAAATCCTATCAAAGGGTCATTCCACAAATACATGACCCGTGCTCCTCAAAACTGTTAAGGTCTCAAAAACAAGGAAAGTCTGAGTAACTGTCACAGTCTGAATGAGTCAAAAGAGAAATGACTGTTGTAATTCGGTATCCTGGATGGGATCCTGGGACATAAATAAGACATTAGGTAAAAACGAAGGAAATCTGAATAAAATATGAATGTTGTTAAATAATGTGTTGGTCATTGATACCCAATATTCTTAATATTAATTATTAATAAACAATGTTAATAATGTATTGGTTCATTAATTGTTAAAAATGCACCATACTAAGGTAAGATGTTACTAATAGGGGAAACTTGATAAGGTGACATATGAAAACTCTCTATACTATCTTCACAATTTTTCTGTAAATGTAAAATTTGTCCAAAAAATGTCTTTTATAAAATGAAAGCATGTAAAAGCAGTTCCACTCCTAGGTATGTACCCAACAGAAATGAAAACATATCCACAAAAAAACCTTTTACACCAATGATTATAGCAGCGTTATTGATAACAGCTAAATGGGACAGATAAAATGTGGCATATCCATGCAACAGAGCTATTCAGCCACAATAAGGAATGAAGTACTGATACATGCTACATGGATGAATGCTGACAACATTATCCTAAGTGGAAGAAGCCAGTCGCAAAGATTCACGTCCTGTATGATTCCATTTATGAAATGTCTGGAATACACATATCCATAGAGACAGGAAGTAAATTTGTGGTTGCCCAGGGCTGCAGGAGGAAGGAGTGAAAAGTGATAGCTAGTGGGTCCAAGGTTTGGGATGATGATCGAAATTGACTGTGGCAATGGATGTACAACCTTGTGAATATACTAAAATCACTGAATTGTACACTTTAAATGGGTGAATTACAGCTCAGTATTGCTGTTATTAAAAATAAATGTTTGTGCCTGGGTGCAGCAGCTCACGCCTATAATCTCAGCACTTTGGGAGGCCAAGGTGGGCAGATCACCTGTGGTTGGGAGTTTGAGACCAGCCTGACCAACATGGAGAAACCCAGTCTCCACTAAAAATACAAAATTAGCCCAGGCGTAGTGACGCTCCCCTGTAATTCCAGCTACTCTGGAGGCTTAGGCAGGAGAATCCCTTGAACCAGGGGCAGAGGTTGCGGTGAGCTGAGATCCTACCACTTCACTCCAGCCTCTTTCTTCTTTGAAGAAAGAGCAAAACTTCATCTCAAAAAAAAAAAAAAGACAAATTTTACGTCATGTGTATTTTACTGTGGCTAAATGTGGTTTAACCTTTAAAAAAAAAAGTGAACGCTAACTTACCCTGCAAAAGAATGATTCTGAGTTGGGACAAGGCTTACCTACCCCACCAGAAGGCAACTGGCCTAGAGAAAATATACATTCTTAACATTCCAATCTCAGTTTCCCTGGCCCCTCTTAAAGCCTCTGCACTTGGCTTTGTTCTCCTGGGGACTGGATATCAAAAGGTAATCTTGAACAGGCTTGGCACACGCCTGTAATCCCAGCACTTTGGGAGGCTGAGGCAGGAGGATAATTGGAACCCAGAAGTTCAAGAAGAGCCTGGACAACATAGGGAAACCATGTCTCTGTAAAAGATAAAATAAAATTAGCTGAGTGTAGTGGCACATGCCTGTGGTCTCAGCTACTCAGGAGGCTGAGGCAGGAGGATCACTTGAGCCCAGGAGTTCAAGGATGCAGGATGCAGAAAGTTACAATGGCGTCACTGCAATCCAGCCTCAGACAGAGCAAGAACCTGTCTAAAAGAGAAGGCAATCTTTCTCTACCTAAAGTCAATTTTCTCAAGACAGTCTTTACCCTGGGACAAAACCCTGGAAAAAATTCTACCTCTGGCACCCACCTTGTATGTGTGTGCAAGCCTGGGACTGGACAGAGAGACAGGAGCACATGACAAATGCAGCACAAGCTGAATGAGCCTTATTCACAATGCTTGGGCCCAGCATTTTAGATTGTACATTGTTTTTGGATTCTGAAATCTTTGTGTCCAGGCACCAGTGGCTCACACCTGTAATCCCAGCACTTTGGGAGGCTGAGGCAGGCAGATCACAAGGTCAGGAGTTTGGGACCAGCCTGGCCAACATGGTGAAACTTTGTTTCTACTAAAAAAAAAAAAAATCCAAAAATTAGCCAGGCATGGTGGCACGTGCCTATAATCCCAGCTACTCAGGAGGCTAAGGCAGGAGAACTGATTGAACCCGGGAGGCAAAGGTTGCAGTGAGCTGAGATAGTGCCACTGCACTCCAGCCTGGGCAACAAGAGTGAAACTCTCTCTCAAAAACAAACAAACAAAAAACAGTAAACTTTGCATAGTGAAGTTTAAAATAAAAAGCAATGCTAGTGAGCAGTATGAATTTGTTTAACAGGGTAAACTCTATGCACCAGGAACTAGCGCTCACCTTCACATTCCTGGAATGTTGTAGAGGCTCAATAAATGTGAAAAAGCCATCATTATCGAGGGACAAATATGAGATCATGGTCAAGTGGTCTTGCCTTGGAGTTAGTCTGAAGACAACAATGACTTACCGAGGAAATACATAAAGGGCACCTATCATGTGCAGGCACTGCCCAGTTCCTGACCCCAAGGAGCTCACAGTAGGTAGGCAGACAACAAACTAAATAAGCCAAAGCACTAGGGAGAAAGAAAGCAGGGCAGTAGGGACTGGGAGGTAGAGAAATGTTAAAAGCGCCACCAGGGACTGTCTCACTGGGAAGGTGACATTTTAGCAAAGGAGGTAAGGGGCCAAGCCACAAGTGTGTATCTCTGCGACAAGTGTTCCTTGCAGACTCGGTTTGCCCAGCTGGACCAGATCAACAAGCCTGGTGCTCTGCTGGAGGGGTGGTGGGGGGAGAGGGAGAAAGGGACAATGAGGTCAAAGGGAAGGAGAGAGAGGCGAGCCCATTTCATGGCACCTCAGAAGCAATGGAGGGATTTGGGGTTTTACTGAGTGAGATAGGTGGCTAATAGAAGGTTTTAGACAAAAGATATCATCTGACTTCTGTTTTTCAAGGGACATTCTAGTTGCCTTACTAAGAATATACTGCAGAAGGACAAAGATGGAAGTTAGGAGACCAGCTGGGTGTCAGCAGGCTGGTGCCCGATGTGATGGGAGGCAGGACCAGGACAGAGGCAAAGGGGGTCCTGGAAAGTGGTCAGCTGAGAAATGAATATGCAGTATTTTCACAGTATAGCCAAGAAGAATTGCTGATGAGTTACATGTGGATGTGAGAAAAAGAAAAATGGAGGACGATGCCAAGTTTCTTTTGGACAAGGAAGGGTGGAGATGTCATTAACTCTGCTGGGAAAGACTAGCAAGGGAGCAGATGATAGGAGGGAAGATCAGTTCAAAACAGGGTGTTTTCAGTGAGAAATACTAACAGGTGGGTCTAGCAAATTATTGGCTGTAAGTATCCAGGTTCAGATCCAAGGGCTGGTCTGGGATATTAATTTGGGATTTACTGTATAGACATGGTATTTAAAAAGTATATGATGGGCTGTGTGCGGTGGCTCACCCCTATAATCCCAGCACTTTGGGAAGCCGAGGCTACTGGATCACAAGGTCAGAAGTTTGAGACCAGCCTGGCCAATATGGTAAAACCCCATCTATACTAAAAATACAAAAATTAGCCAGGCATGATGGCTGGCGCCTGCAGTCCCAGCTGCTCAGGAAGCTGCGGCAGGAGAATTGCTTGAACCCAGGAGGCAGAGGTTGCAATGAGCCAAGATCACACCACTGCACTCCAGCCTGGTGACAGTCAGACTCCGTCTCAAAAAAAAAAAAAAAAAAAGTGTGTGACTTGGTGAGATCTCTAAGAAAGTGAATGTCGATAAAGAAGTCCAGGATTGAGCCTTGGGACACTTCAACTTTAATGGGTAAGAATATGGGGACAAAAGAAAGTGCCAGTGAGGTGGTGGGGGGGGGTGTGGTCAGGAAAGTGAAGGGAGCTACCTTCTGCATCAAACACTGCTGTGAAGAAAGACGTGAACTGAAGACTGACCATTGGGCTTCACAAGATGAATGGGGTGGGGACCATGACAAGAGCAGATTTGTGGGCTTGGTGAAAGACTGCCTGGGGTAGGTTTAAGAGAAAATGAGCCTTTAGCCCTAACTACTAGTTTTAGGAAATGAAGGGACGGTGGAACATGATAAATGACACTGCAGGGTCTGGGTGCAGTGGCATATGCCTGTAATCCCAGCACTTTAGGAGGCTGAGGTAGGTGGATGGCTTGCACCCAGGAGTTCAAGACCAGCCTGGGCAATATAGCAAGACCCTGTGTCTAAAAAGAAAAAGGGGGGGGGAGGGGAGGGGAGAGGAGGGAAAGGAATACATTCAGCAAAACCTAGAATATGGGAAATTTTACAGGGCAAATGATTCACATTCTTCAATAGATAAACAGCATGAAAATTTTTACAAAACCAGAGAGGGATGGAGAATCCATAGATTGAAAGAGTTAAGAAATCTTACTGATTAAATATAACATGTAGGCCTTATTTAGACCCTAAATCAATCAAACCAAGTATTTAAAAAATGAATCAGGGAACTCTTGAATATGGAAGAGATATTTAAAGATATTACATGAAGATATTAAGGAATTGTGTTAATGTTTTACACATGATATGCTATTATGGTTATATATGTTTTAAAACAGTCCATATCTTTTAGATACTCTACATGCTGACATATTTACCGGTGAAATGATTCAATGCCTGGCATTTGTTTCAGAGCAGTCCAGAGAAGGGAGAGTAACTGGAACTAGATTGGCCATGTGTTAATAATTGTTGAAGTTGAGGGGTGGGGGAAGGCGCCATCGGGTTCACTGTACTATTCTCTCAACTTTAACACAGTTGGAAATGTTTCCGTAATACAAAGTTCAGAGAGCGAATATGCAGAGGAAGAAGCTGGAGGCAATATGGATAATTTTATTAAGTTTTGAGGAGCAATGTGGCAATTACCAGAGGGAAAAATGGGGTCAAGAGAGGGTGCTTTTCTGTTTGCAGGGAACAACTGTATGTTTGCTCACTGCAGCGTCTGAACCCTCGAGAGGGGATGCGATCATGCTAGAGGGAGCCTGGCGCTTCAGTCTGGGGCTAACGCACCTGCTTCCATGTCTTGGGTCTCACCCTGCTGCCGCTGTTGCTCAAGGAAAGGCAGCCCCCATAGTCAAACAGGCAGCAAATCCTTGGAACCGCAAGTATCTGACCTGAGGGAGGATAACCGTCAGCAGGGATTCTGCCATCAATATCAGGTGGCTGGACTGGGCCTCACTTCCCTTTCAATCTTGAGATTGCCCCCTTCATTGCAGAGGCCCAACGGCAGAGGCTGGCTCCAGGGGAACAGCTGGTGTCCTTTCCCCACCCCTCCATGCCATCACACTCAGTCATTGCTGATTGGACATGGATTGGACAACTGACACAAAGAAGCCAATCAGCTGGCTTAGGAGCACCCTATGACATCTGCAGCCTGAGATGCACAGAGCTGAGGCCATTGGGTTTTCTCTCCTGAAAATTGGACCTAAAATATAGAAACTAAAAGTCAGTAAGAGTGTAACCTTAGGGCTGGCAGTGATATGCAAGATAAAGTCACAAGGGAGGAAAGAAAAGTGAGCAAGTCCAAGGAGAGGGAATCTACAGAGCAAATGAAGCTGCAGGCGGCACAGGGACCAGAATGCCCGGCCCCAGAGCTGGGAAGTTCCCTGCCTTGGTTTCCTTCAGGTTTCTGCTTCAGGTTTCCCTCAGTATCGTTTCCCAATACTACTTTACATCAGGCCCAAGAATAATGAACTTCCTGTCCTGAGAGCGTGTGACATCTCATTGGCCTTCCTTTGAACTGCTCTACACCTGGAGACGAAAAAACGGGAGCCAGCGATAGAGGTGATTCAATGCCCTTCCCACTCTGACTATTGTGGTATGTCTTAAAGCTTCTGAATTCATGAATATTAATGGGTACTACAAAAGGCAAATGCAGATGAACATTTATTCTATTATACAGCAGCAAAGCAGCAGGGGAGAAAAGTGATACAATTGCTTCAGTTCTAGGTATATCACTAATGTCACTTAATTTTGAATAAATTCACTTTAGATACATTTGAAAGTATCTTTCCAGCTACAGTTACTTATTTACTGGGTAGAAGCTGAAGTAAAACTGTTCCTACACTCATGATCTAAGTCTACTATGGAAATTTTGCCAGAAAGAGCTATTATGTAACTCCTACGAAGGGGACATTTAGTGTCTAAGCTGACTCAAAAGGCAAGGGAGGCATCCTAGGGTTTGCTGTGTATGTGTGCAAAAATTAGCAGGAAAATACCTAGAATAGCACTTCAAATTCATGCCTCAGAAAGTTTCTTATAAAAAATGCACAGGCTGGATATAGTGGCTCAGTCCTGTAATCTCAGCACTTTGGGAGGCCAGGGTGGGTGGATCACTTGAGGCCAGGAGTTCGAGACTGGCCTACACGGAGAAACCCTGTCTCTACTAAAAATACGAAAATTAGCCAGGCACAGTGGCATGTGCCTGTAGTCCCAAGCTACTTGGGAGGCTGAGGCAGGAGAATTGCTTGAACCCAGAAGGCGGAGGTTGCAGTGAGCTGAGATGGTGCCACTGCACTCCAGCCTGGGTGACAGAGGGAGACCCTGTCTCAAGAGAAATAAAATGTACAATCACCCCAAACAAAATTTTGGAATAAAAAAAAAAAATGAAGGAGACTCTAGTTTATAGGATGCCTTTCTTTCTTGCCTTTCTAGTTTATGGGATGTTTTTCTTGATATAAAAAATGCCCTATCAAGCCCTTCACACTGCACAACAGTTAAAAAAACAAGCAATCTCTGTTACAAATGCTCAAATATTTGTCTACCAGGGCCAGGCATGGTGGATATACAAATGGTGACAATACGGTTTCTACCCTTAGGGGAAAGTCCCAGAAGCAGAACTTTTCCTGGAGGAGACAGTCCCTGAGCTTGATACTGAAGGAGTGTGCCCCCGAAAAGCAGGACAGGAGAAAGGGCATGTCCTGCACCAGGAACATTTTGTGTCCCTCTTCTAAACAAGCTCAAGGCCTACAATCTGAATTTTGTATACAAATACAGAACTCATATTTTAGCAATTTAGAAACACAGTGTTTTATAGAGGTAAGGCTAACAAAATGAAAGCCTGAGAACACCACTCCAATGCAAATTTATCTTCATGATACCCACTTCTACTCCTACCTTTCTTTTTTTTCTTTTTTTTTTTGAAACGGAGTCTCACTCTGACCCCAGGCCAGAGTGCAGTGGCGCCATCTCAGCTCACTGCAACCTCTGCCTCCTGAGTTCAAGCAATTCTCCTGCCTCAGCCTCCCGAGTAGCTGGGATTACAGGCATGCGCCACCATGCCCAGCTAATTTTTGTATATTTAGTAGAGACGAGGTTTCGCTATGTTGTCCAGGCTAGCCTCAAACCCTGACCTCCGATGATCCGCCCTCCTAGGCCTCCTATTTATTAAGTGGGTGTTCCTTGGAATCACCTATGGGGCCAGGAAAGAAATAGAGGGAAGAGAAAGAAGGGTGGTAAGGAGGAAGGGAAGAAACCAGCACTGTCCCAGAGGCAGAGCTGGGTGTGTGCTAAGGTGCTGAGGATGGGGGAAAGACAGGACTTTCACACCGGAAAACAAAGAAACAAGCAGAGGCCCCAGGGGATTAAGTGGTCCTTGAAGTTAGTCAAGCTTTCTCTAATTCCTTATCACCATCCCTCAGGGAATCAGAGGAGATGTCAACTGCAGCTCCTTCTCAGTAGACTGAGCCTCTCACAGCCAGATGGCTCTACAATCAACTAAAAATTAACTTCACATTTATTAGGTGCATGCATAACACTACTCCAAGGCATGATGGAGCTATACAAAGCCAGGAAAGGTGGCTCACACCTGTAATCTCAACACTTTGGGAGGCCTAGGCACTTGAACCCAGGAGTTCGAGATCAGCCAGGGCAAGATGGTGAGACTCCATCTCTACCTAAAATTTTTAAAAATCAGCCGGGCATGGGGGCACACACCCGCAGTCCAAGCTACTTGGGAGGCTGAGGTGAGAGGATGTCTGGAGACCAGGAGGTTGAGGTCCACCATGATGATGCCACTGTTCTCCTGCCTGGGCTGCAGAGTGAGACCCTGTCCTATTAAAATGTGTGTGTGTGTGTGTGTGTGTGTGTGTGTGTGAACTCCCATGTGTGTAGAAAACTGTATGCATGCATAAATTCTGATAACTATTAATAAAATGCAAGACAGCGGTAACTACCACAACCGGTACAAAGTGCACTTTTTAATATGCCTTCACTATTCAACCACGGACACCCATGGGCCAGAAAGAACAAAGGCGCAGTTAACTCCACTGCTCAGGAGAAAAGAAAGCTGACAACAAGCAATCTGATGCCCTCCTTCAATGGGAAGGAAACACCCTGACATTGGAAGTGGTCTCCACACCGGGTTGTACACCGATGGAGTGAGGAGGGGAGGGGAGGGAAGGCCAGCAGCTCAACAGCAGTGACCAAAAAGGTGCTTTTAACTATCAGTAGCAAGTATTAACATGTTTATAGATTGCTGCTAACAGCTAGCCAAAGAAAGGTACACATAAATGCCCCTTTTAAAAAAATTAAAATAGCAAGGATTGTAAACATGGGAGGGAAGGACTGGGGAGAGCACACACCAGAAATCAATTTGGGCAGAATTTAGGCTGTTAAATGGACACACTTAATAAACTCTCTGAGCTCCTTCGCCCCCCACTCTGGAAACATCGCCTCGCCCAGGAATTAGGACTCCCTGTACGTTCGCCTGACACCTGCGGCGGCCTCCGGCGACATCGTCGCCACAAGGACTGCGCCGGCACCCTCCCTGCTGGGCTAGTCCGCTCTCTGTCACTAAACGCCTGTGACCTTGGGTAAACCGCTTAGTCTCAGTATTCTCATTCGTAAAATGGGGGTGAGAACACAGTCGTCGCAGAATCGCAGCCGGAATTCGTCTGGTTCAACACGGTGCCTGACGTCTATGTGAACCTGCGGGCAGGCGCGGAGACATGCAACGGTCGGGGAACCGCGGGCCCCGCGGCCTGCGCGGTCAGCCTCGGAACCTCCTGCAACGCCGGCTCCCGCGAAGCAGACCCAACTCCGCAGGGTGCCTCCACCTGCCAAGCCCTCCCCGAGCCCGCCAGCACCGTGGGGGCCTCAGGGCGCAGGGCCTCGGAGGGCCAGAGGCCGGCGCGGTGACAGCGACCCGGCGCCCACCCCGAGGGCCCCAAGCGCGGGCACCGCGTCCCCGGCGTCTCCCTGGGCTCCAAGGGCAGCAGCGCGGCTCGGAGCCCTTTACCTGCCAACGATCACCACGCAGCCGGCCGCGGAGGACGCCATGACTGGGCCGGGGACGCGGCGCGGCGGGTGCTGGGACCAGGCGCAGGCAGAGCTCCGAGCTCCGGGCTCCGGGGAGGGCGGGTCCCGCGCCCATTGGCTGCGCGCGCGGGCGGGGAGGGCGGGGAGGGCGGGGAGGGCCGCTGGGCCCCGGGGGGTGCACGCCGCGGGCCCGAGACACCCCGAGACGACCCGGGCCGCCCCTCGGGGGCAGGGGCAGGACCAGCCCGGGGGCCCGTCGGGGCGAAAGCGGGAAGACCACGCGCTTGTGAGTCAGCATGCACCGTGAAGTCCGTGTCTATAGGAGGGGACGCGGCCAGGCTGGCACGGGGCTGGAGCGCTAGAGCGCCCTAGAGACAAGGTCAAAGAATGTCCCCTTTGCTGTTTCGTCTCTGAAAGACGCCTGCCGTCAGGGGCGAACTGGGCGCAGGGACTCTGCGACAGCAGTGAAAGAGAACAACAGATGCGTTCATCTGCGCCACGGAAGGACACCTCTAATTCCTCCACTGCGTGCTCCGCACTTGGCTTGTGTATCACAAAAAGGAAATGCCCTCGTGCCCTGACTCCTGGCCTTCTTGGAGCCCGGAACAGACCAAAAGGAAGGGGCATCACACATTGCCTGACAGTGGTGTGCGTCCACACAGCACAAGCTGAAGGGGAAATGGCAGAGGAGACAGTACTCAGTCTGAAACCGCAGCCAACAGCGATAATAAATGGAGCTCTTCCTTTATTTGTTTCCCCTGAGTCAGGAACATGGAAAGAGAAATCCCCGGGGAGGGGTTAGGTTTTTAAAGAACAATTTCACAAATTATCAATAAATATTTGTAAAGTATTCAACCTCAAGAGAAATGGAAAGTAACACAAGGAAGATAAGTCATGCCTCACTCATCAGATTGGCTAAGTCACAAGGATTGATTATATTCCCATATCTGTAATGGAGTGTTTCAGACCTGAAACTCATAGACAGTAGAAGACAGGCTTAATCTTGGACTTTTGGAGGGAATGTTACAGTTTATTGTTGAGCACACTTGTGTGCTCTGGCTGAGTATGCAAGTCTCCAAAGCTTCCATCTCCTGATAGAACAGTTTCTGTAGTTAGGTACACAGGCAGCTAACGTTAATAGGTCAAGTAACCCAGGAGTGAGCATCTTGTGACTGCTCACTACTGGAGGCTGTGGGGTCAGGAAACTGGCTTGTTTGCTGCTCCCTACAAGGTTTTCTCTTTGCTAAAATAGTAGGCTGGGCGCTGGGGCTCATGCCTGAAACCCCACCACTTTGGGAAGCTGAGTACAAATAATAACTTGAGGCCAGGAGTTCAAGACCAACCTGGCCAACAAAGTGAGACCCGTGTCGCTACCAAAAGGAATTATAAATTACCCAGGCATGCTGGTGCTGCCTGTGGTCCTAGCTACTCAGTGGACTGAGGCAGGAGGTTTGCTTGAAGCCAGGAGTTTGAGACCAGCCTGTGTAAGATAGTGTGACATCTCTAAAATATACATGTGTGTATGTGTATATATATATATATATATATATATATGTATATATATATGTATATATATATATATGTATATATATATACAGACACATATATATTTATAACTTTAATCTTTCTGCTACTAAACAAAAATATATATATTTATTTAAACTAGCCAGGTGTGGTAGTCCCAGCTACTCAGGAGGACCTCTTGAGCCCAGAGTTCAAGGCTGCAGTGAACTATGATTGTGCCACTCTACTCCAGCCTGGGTAACAGAACAAGACTTTGTCTCAAAAGAAAGCAAAAAGTGCTGGGCCCTTGCCCATTGCAAACACAGGAGTCATCTGGCCCTCTATGTAACCCTGTGGGAACTAGGAATCCAAGAACCCGTATAAATATGGTGACACTCTGGTTATTGCTTTTACTGTAATAAGATCTTTTATATCTAATCCAGGAGTCTCCTGACTTCTGTCAGCATCCAAGTGCAGAACTATGGCAAGCTAACTCGTTAGCTTACAATTCAGTGAAAAATCTCAGACCCTCGTAGTTTTTGACACATACAAAATTTAGAAAGTATGTACCCTTTGGCTAAGCAGTTCCAATTCTAGAGATCTGCTGTACAGAAATTCAAGTGGACATGCAGTTAGACAAATTTCTTCATTTCAACATGGCTATTAATAGAAAATTATTGAAAACATGATGACTATCAGTGAGAAATGTTTTTAAACACTATGGAATTTTTAGAGAATCTCTGCTTCTGGCCAAGAGGAAAAATAAGGATGAAACTTAAACTCCTTCTCGAAACAACTAGAAGGCCCCCAAAACAGAGGAAACAGGGATCTCAGACCCTGAACAAGAGGCAGCCTAGGGCAGCAATCCCTGAGAGAGGGAAACAGACAAGGCATGGGCTGCGGCTCCAAAAGGGAAAGCTCAGAGCCTGGTTTTCTCACTGAGTTGAGGAAAAAAAAGACTGAAGTTCAGAAAGGCCAAATGATGAGAATTTGCAGGGCATGGTGGCAGAGAGGACACAGACACTCAGAGGAAAGAAGGAGCTCCAGGGCCCTGTAGAAGAGAGAGGCGCTTTTCACATGTTTGGCTGAGTGCTGAACTGGAGGCCAGCATATACTGATATCAGCTGCTCTCCAAGTCTATCGGAACATTCTGTGGTTTGAGGTTTAGCAGGTGTAAGTGCAATCCTCTCATAATCTTTCAACTCCACTTTAGAAAGTCTTAGTCTTAAGCCTTAATTACTTCATTTTCTTTCACACTCAGCAACCAGAAACAAACAAAAGTAGGCAAAGGACTTGAACAGACATTTTTCCAGGGAAAATATACAAATGGCCAATAAGCACATGAAAAGATGCTGACCGTCACTAGTCATTAGGGACATGTAAACGAAAACCACAATGAGATACCACCTCACACACATTAAGATGGCTACTGTAAAAACAAATGAAAAACAGAAAATAACAAGTGTTGGTGAGAACGTGGAGAAATGAGAGACCCCTTATGCCGCTGTTGGGAATGAAAAATGGTGCCTAGCAGATACGATGGAAAATAGTAGGGCATTCCTCAAAAAATGAAAAATAGACTTACCAGATGATCCAGCAATTCTACTTCTGGGTATGTACCCAAAAGACTTGAAAGTTTGTCTTAAACAGTTATTTGTAAACCCATGTTCATAGCAGCATTATTCACAATAGCCAAAAGGTGGAAGAAACCCGAGTGTCCCTCAACAAATGAAAGGTAATAATGTGTTGGCTCTGTATCCCCAACCAAACCTCATCTCGAATTATAATTTCCATGTGTCAAGGCGGGACTTGGCAGGTGGTGATTGGATCGTGGGAGTGGTTCCCCCATGCCGTTCTTGTTATAGTGAGTTTTCACAAAATCTGATGGTTTTATATGTATCTGGCATTTTCCCTGCTTGCACTTCTCTCTCCTGACTCCATGTGAAGAAGGTCCTTGCTACCACTTCACCTTCCACCATGATTGTAAGTTTCCTGAGATCTCCCCAGCCCTGTGGAACTTCGAGTCAATGAAACCTCTTTTCTTTATTAATTACCCACTCTTGGCAGTTCTTTATAGCAGTGTGAAAAGGATTAATACAAATGGATAAACAAAAATGTGGACTATACCTACAATTGAATATTATTCAGCCTGAAAAAGGAAGGAAATTCTGATGGATGCTACAACATGGATGAATCTTAAAGATGTGCTAAGTAAAATAAGTGAGACACAAAAGAAAAAAAATTGTATAATTTTATTTATGTGAAGTAGCTAGAGTAGTCAAATTCATAGAGACAGAAAGTGGAATGGTGTTTGCCAGGGGCTGTGGGAAGGAAGAAATGGGAAGTTTGGAAATAGAATTTCAGTGGTACAAGATGAAAGCGTTCTGGATATTGGTTCACAACAAAGAGAATGTACTTAACACTACTGAACTGTATAACTAAAAAATGGTTAAGGCCAGGCACAGTGGTACACGCCTGTAATCTCAGCACTTTGGGAGGCCAAGGCAGATGGATCACTTGAGGTCAGGAGTTCGAGACCAGCCTGGCCAACATGGAGAAACCCTGTCTCTACTAAAAATACAAAAATTAGCCAGGCACGGTAGTGTTCACCTGTAATCCCAGCTACTCAGGAGGCTGAGGCACAAGAATTGTTTGAACCCAGAAGGCAGAGTCTGCAGTGAGCCAAGATCGTGCCACTGCACTCCAGGCTGGGTGACAGAGGGAGACTCTGTCAAAAAAAAAAAAGTTAAGATATTAAATTTTATGTTATGTGTCTCTTACCAAAAAGTTTTTAATAACCAAAAGACTTGAACCACACATTTCACCAAAAAGATACGTGGTTAACAAATAAGCGTGAGAAGATACTTAATATCATTAGTTATTAGAGAAATGCTAATCAGATACATAATGAGATACTACCACATACTTAACAGAATGGCTAAAGTTTAACAAACAAAACTGAGAATTCCAAGTGCCAGTGGAGATGTGAAGCAACTGAAACTCTCCTACATTGCTGGAAATGCAAAATGGTACAGGCACTTTGGAAAACAGTAGTTCACACAAAAACCTGTATGTATGCATTTGCATTGTTTGTAGTCCAAAGAGTGGAAGCATTCAACACCCCTTCTGTTGGCAAGTGGAAAAACAATATATAGTACATCCACAATATGGACAACAAAAAGGAACAAACTCAGCAATAAAAAGGAATGAACTCCTCATGTACACAACATGGGTGAATCTAGAGGAGATATGTCAAATGAAAGAAGCCAGACTCAGCCCGGTACAGTGGCTCACTCCTGTAATCGTAGCATTTTGGGAGGCCAAAGCAGGCGGACGCTTGAGGTCAGGAGTTTGAGACCAGCCTGGCCAACATAATGAAACCCCTGTCTCTACTAAAAATACAAAAATTAGCCGGTATGGTGGCAGGCACCTGTAGTCTCAGCTACTCAAGAGGCTGAGGCTCAAGAATTGCTTGAACCCAGAAGGTGGAGGTTCCAGTGAGCCAAGATCATGCACTCCAGCCTGCGAGGCCCTGACACACACACACACACACAAACACACACCAGACTCAAAAGGCTAAATACTGTGTGACTCCATTTATATGAAATTCTAGAAATGATAAAATGATTGGGATAGGGAATAGATTGGTGAGTACCAGGAGGTGGGGGTGTGGCAAAGGATTAAATACAAAGGAGCAGAGAGAGGGGGTTGAGAGGGGAGCAGATCTATTTTGTGTCTTGCCAGTAGTGCATAGTTACACCATGCATTTGACAGAACTCTTAGAATTACTTGAATATTTTAAAATAAATATATAAAATATTTAAATTGTGGGATGGAGCTGTACAGTTCTTACTATACCATTAAATGCCAAATTAGAAAAGAGAAAGTTCTCAAATCCATGATCAAATTTCCACCTTTAAAAATTAGAAAAAGGAAAGCAAATTGATCTCAAAGTTATTAAAAAAGGGGAATACAGAAATTTATGAAATAGAAAACCAAATAACAATAGAGAAAATTGTTAATAGAGAAAATTAATAAAACCAAAGACTGATTTTTTGTAAAGATTGATAAAATCAGTAAAACCTTAACCAGACTGGTCAGAGGAGAGAGAGAATACATGAATTGCCATACAAAAAACAAAAGGAGAATAATGGAAATTTATGAACAACTTTATGTCAATAAATAAATGAATTTATGAAATGGACAAATTCCTGGAAGCCTTGAAAAAAACAAGTAACTGAGCCTCACTCAGGAAGAAACAGATAAGTCTTCTGTCTGTGAAAAGCATTGAATTTGTAATTTTTTTTTTTTTTTTTTTGAGACAGAGTCTCGTTCCATTGCCAGGCACCAGGCTGGAGTGCAGTGGCGCAATCTCAGCTCACTGCAACCTCCGCCTCCTGGGTTCAAGCAATTCTCCTGCCTCAGCCTCCCGAGTAGCTGGGACTACAGGCACACACCACCACACCCAGCTAATTTTTGTATTTTTAGTAGAGACGGGGTTTCACCATGTTGGCCAGGATGGTCTCAATCTCTTGACCTCGTGATCCACCTGCCTCGGCCTCCCAAAGTGCTGGGATTGAATTTGTAATTTATAAAACTGTCCCCAAAGAAAACTGCAGGCTCAGACGTCATCAAAGGTAAGTTCTCCCAAGCATTTGAAGAATAAATATCCCAACTGAATGGAAACTCTTCTAGAAAATACAAAAGCAGGAAATGTTTTCAGCTTATTTTATGAGACCAGTATTATCCCGATATCAAACCCGACAAAAGAGCAAAGGAAAACTATAGATCAATATCCCTCATGAACATGATGCAAACTTTTTTTTTAAATATTAGCAAATTGAATCTAGCAATATATAAAAAAGAATAAGACATTATAACTAAAAGGGGTTTTTCATAGAAACGTAAAATTGTTTCAACACTCGAAACATAATTCATGATATAAATAGACTAAAAGAGAAATTTTTTTGTTTTCGAGATAGTCTTGCTCTCAAAAACAAGAGCAAGGATGGAGTGCAGTGGCGGATGTCAGCTCACTGCAACCTCTGCCTCCCAGGTTGAAGCGACTCTCCTGCCTCAGCTTCCTGAGTATCTGGGACTACAGGCATGTGCTGCCATACCCAGCTAATTTTTGTATTTCTAGTATAGACAGGGTTTCACCATGCTGGCCAGGTTGGTCTCGAACTCCTGACCTCAAAGTGTTGGGATTACAGGCATGATCCACAATGCAGGGCCTATTTTTGCAGCATTTGAAGCTCGCAACATGGTATTATGGAATACATTTAAATAGCAAAGTAGTTAGTATAGTGAAGCATATTAACATATTTGTCATCTCACAATTACTTTTTTTGTGACAAGAGCAGCTAAAACCTACTTATTTAACAAAAATCCCTAATCCAACTTAGTGGCCAGGTGCAGTGGCCACATCTGTAATTCTGGCACTTTGGGAGGCCTAGGTGGGCGGATTGCTTAAGCTCACCAGTTCAAGACCAGCCTGGGCAACGTGGCAAAACACTTTCTCTACAAAAAATACAAAAAGTAACTGGGCACAAAAATTAGCTGGGCATGGTGGCACACACCTGTGGTCCCAGCTATTCAGGAGGCTCAAGAATCATTTGAGCCCAGGAGGTGGAGATTGCAGTGAATCACAATCACACCACTGCACTCCAGCCTGGCTATAGAGCTAGACCTTATCTCAAAAAAACAAAACAAAACAAAACAAAACAAAAAAACAGGAAGAAGAAGAAGAAAAACGGAAAAAAAACAAACAAAAAACCCTATATTCTATTATTGTCATACATTAGAGCTCTAAATTTGTAGATCCTACATATTTGCTTTTTTGTTTCCTTTAACCTACATTTCTGCCTTCCCCCGCTACTTCCACCCATAGTAGCCACTGTTTTCATTTCTATCTCTGTACATTTGACCTTTTTTAAAAAATTCCACTTATTAATGAGATCATGCAATGTTTTTCTTTCTGTGTCTGGCTTATTTTGCTTAACATAATGTCCTTCAGACTCATCTATGTTGTGGCAAATGACAAAATCTTTTTTCTTTTTTAAGGCTAAATAATATTCATTTTGTATATTTATCCACTTGTCTATCTAATACTATTCTTAATAGTGAAAGGCAATATTTTCCCCCAATATTAGGAATAGACAAGAATATTCTTTCTTACCATTTTTATTCAACATTGTATTAGAAGTCCTATCCAATGCAATGAGGCAAGAAAAAGAAATAAAAGGCACAGAGATTAAGAAGCAATAATACTATCTTTATACACAGGCGACATGATTATGTATTTAGAAACTCCTAAGAAATGTTTAAAAAGCCTAATATAACTCATAAGTTAGTTTAAAATTTTCATAGATTCAAGGTCAACTCCCAAAATCAATTGTATTTATAATAGCAATGAACCATTAGAGATCAAAATTTTAAAACAATGTCGCTTACAATAACAAATGAAACATTAAGTACTTATGAATTCATTTAATAAAATATGTGTAATACCTTACCAAAAACTACAAAACTTTGCTGAGATAAATTAAAGAAGATGTAAACAATTGGAGAGATATAGCCATCACGGATCAAAAGACTTAAGATTTCCATTATCCCCCAAACAATCTAGAGATTCAATGCATTCCCAAATATTCAAAAGGCTTTTATTTATAGGAATTTAAAAGTTAATTCTAAAATTTATATAGAAATGACAGAATTTGGAAGCTTTTACTCTACAGCTACAGTTATGAAGATATATGGCAGAAGAGAGAACCCAGAAATAAACCCATGTATATTTGTCAATTCATCTTTATAAATAAACCAAAGCAATTCAATGGAGAAAGTACAGTCCTTTCAAAAGTGGATGCTGAAACAACTGAATATCCATATGCAAAAACGTTTACTCATACCATATGCAAAAATTAACTTAAAATACATTTTAGACCTACATCTATGAGCTAACATTAGAAAACATGTGGAGGCAGAAAACACAGAAGAAAATCTTTGTGACCTTGAATTAGGCAAAAGCTTTCTAGATAGAATAAAAAAAACAGGAGTCATAAAAGCAAACATTAGTAATTGGATTTTGGTTGAGCATAGTGGCTCATGTCTATAATCCCCGTACCTTGGGAGGCTGAGATGGGAGAATCACTTGAGCCCAGGAGTTCGAGACCCACCTGGGCAGTATAGCAAGATCTTGTCTCTATAATAAAAAATAAAAAATTAGTTAGACCTGGTGGCCTGTGCCTGTAGTCCCAGCTACTCAGGAGGCTGAGATGGAAGGATCACTCGAATCTAGGAGGTCAAGGCTGCAGTGAACCGTGATCACACCACTGCATTCAGCCTGGGTGATGGAGTGAAACTGTCTCAAAAATAAAAAATAAATAAATAAAGTAAATTGGATTTTGTTAAAACCAAAAATATATCTTCAAAAGACACTGAAGAAAAATAAAAATATCACACACACTGGGAGAAACTATTGGTGAAACATATCTACTTAAGATAATATAAAGAAATGTTGCAACTCAATAATAATTTTTAAAAACCTGATTAAAAAGTAGGCAAAGGCTGGGTGGGATGACTCGTGCAGGCTGTTAGCATCACCCCAGCAATCGCACCAGTGACTGCCACCATGCCCAGCTAATTTTTGTATTTTTAAAGTAGAGACGGGGTTTCACCATGTTGCCCAGGATGGTCTCAATCTGTTGACCTCGTGATCCATGCACCTCAGCCTCCCAAAGTGCTGGGATGACAGGTGTGAGTCATCGTGCCTGGTTTTTCTTTTCTTTTTAAAAAATTAACTTAATTAGCTTGATTTTAATATACCTTGATTATATTTTCTGAGATTCTGAGTAGTCTTTGAAAGTTGAATTTGTGTTGCATGAAACTAAAGCATGAGAGAAAAAGGCCGTGGTTCAGAAAAGGAAGATTTTAACTTGGAAAAGTTAAAATTGAATCAAGCCCATGAAAACACGTAGAGTCTAATATAATTAGAAATGGAATATTTTTAGGCAGAATGAGTTTGCACAGCCAAAATCTCATTATAAATCTTGCACATATAACCAAGGATTCAGCTGCTGCACTTGGGCCAGATGATGGTAAAATTAAACAGGACAGAATTCAGGGGCTGAATTTCTTATGTCTTTCCGCTGTTTCATAGTCAGTTAGGATTAATTTCTACACTCCTTTAGTAGCTCAATATTACCACCAAGAAAAGACAAGTAGGCCCAAGTTGCCAGCTTTTAAGAATTCACAGCTTGAATGCCAACACTTCAAATTGAAAATGTTCTTAGGTAACCACATGACACGAGAATCACAAGTGACTCCAGAAACCACTCTTACTGAGATACCATCTCACAACAAAAGGACTATAAAGAAAATCTTGAACTTCATTTGGTAGTTTTATTTTTCAAATCAATATAGGTATTACTATGTTTTACTTTTTCTGTATTTCAGTTAAGCCAAAAAAAAATTTTTGATTTTGTTTGGCATGAAGATTTCATCCTAAGAGAACATAAGATTTAATTATATAAACAAAAAGTTTGAAGAGAAACACAATGATGTTAGAATTGAATCGAAAATATCCATACGAGCTGACGCTTAAAAAAAAAAAAAAAAAGGCTGAGCACAGTGACTCATACCTGTAATAATCCCAGCACTTTCAGAGGCCAAGGTGGGAGGATGGCTTGAAGCCAGGAGTTTGAGACCAGCCTAGGCAACATAGCAAGACCTCATTTCTACAAATAAAACTTTTGAAGAACTAGCCAGGTGTGCTGTCACATACCTGAAGCCCCAACTATTCAGGAGGCTGAAGCAGGAGGACCCTTTTATCCTAGGAGTTCGAGGCTGCAGTGAGCCACGATCATGCCACTGCACTCCAGCCTGAGCGACAGAGCAAGATCCTGTCTCTAAAAAATAAAAAAGAGTATTTTCCAACTCTGCTCTCTGAAATGGCCTTGGAACAATGCCACTGGTATTTCAAATCTGACCTGAAACCCCAATGCCCAAATCATACCATTTTTTTCACTAGAAGGAACCAGAATTCCTTAGAGAAATGATTGACCCTGTTCAGAGAAGGAAGGGTACAAGGCTGGTCTGGACACTTCTGTTCCCAGAGGCAAGAAAGCTTGCAGAGATTAATGACAAGACACCAAGCGGACTGAGGACTCAGCCTGCAGGACGGTCACAGTGAGATTCACTCATGATACCTGGCCAAATTCTCTGCTCTTAGGTGATCTCAATGTGGTGGTATTTATCTTTTAAGAAGGAAGTATGTAAAGGTTTAAGAAAAGAAATATCCCACAGTATTTATGTTTTTGAGTTAATAATGTTTAATTTTTGAGAAATTCAGTCTCAGGGACAGCCTTGTAACTCCTATTTAAAATAAACTGCATTAGACAGTATTTTAAAATGAAAATTTCCTAATTTCTTGCATAGTTTTAGAACATCTAAGAGAACTTTAGAATCACTTTAGGATCATTCATAAGTTTTTTTTATTAGATTTAGAAGATTTATTTTGTATTTGGGGGAGTTTTGTTCAGTCAGATTTGTTGAAATATACAAAAAGGAAATCAAATACAGTACATTTATAAATGCAGTTTTTAAATGCTGCAAAAGTATTTAATCACCTCAGTAAATTCAAGGGCCCCTTTTAAGTGATCGTTAAAAAATTTTGATGTACTTTATAAAAGAAAAATGAGATTTGCCAGTGACCTTCAAAATCTAAGGAAAAAATCTGATATCGTAACTTTAATAAATTGAATATTAATCATTTAAACAAAAAGCTAACCCCTGAATCATCTTTTTAATATACTGAAACAACCCCAAACTCCTACCAGTGGTGGAAAACTGGGATACTTTCCAAAGAGAGGGCCTCAAGCCCTGAGGGCTGCGTAGGAGGTGAAGACAGCCATAAGTCTTCTTGATCATAAAGTGCTTGAAGGAAAAGGAAGCGCTGCTTCCAGCCCAGCTGCTAGCCTGAAGGAAGCAGAGCTGGGCAGAAAAGGCCAAATCAAAGAGTCAGGACCTTGTAGGCAGGGTGGAGACCTTGAGCCAGGGTCCAGGCGACCTCCCCAGCTCCAGGACATCAGGGAGAAGTCCATGTGGCCCCACATCACACAGTCCTGTGAACCAGCACACCAGGAAATGGGGCCCATGATGAAGCTGTGAAGAAATCAGCCAACTACCGTCCTCTTCTGTACCCTCCAAGAAGTTACTCCTGAGTGAGGATAAGACAGTGGTGCAGTGATGGTCCAGGTGAGATGAGCTGTTACTGAAGCCGTTAGTTTGGCTGTGTCTGATGATGACTGGGTGTGCAGCCTGTAAATACCTCTGTCTGTGAATAATTTGCCTGGGAAAAGGAGAACATCAAGGGAGTTTCTGTGGGTCCCTGGGGACTGTTCTCCCCTGACCTCTCATCAGGCCTTGTCTCGTCGACAAGAGCTGCAAGGAGAAGCTGAGGGAGGGGTACCCTTGTGGAATTCCATGGGGTGGAGGACTACACAGCAGCTGGGCTTTGGTGCCTACATGACAAAGTTTGAAAAACGAAGGACTTGGACAGGGGCATGTGTCTTCCAGTTGGTGTGTGGCACCATGAAGGCTGGACAATCAAGCATTGCTTTGAGTCCCTGGGGGCTTCTGGGAGGTCATAGACACTTTGATGTTGGCTGAACCTTTTGACCTGCACATTTTTTTTAATTTTAATTTTTTGTTTTGTTTTATGTATTTGTTTGAGATAGGGCCTTGCTCTGTTGCCCAGACTGGAGTGAAGTGGCAGTCATGGCTCACTGCCTCCTCTACCTCCTGGGTTCAAATCTTCCTCCCAGCTCAGCCTCCTGAGTAGCTAGAACTACATGTGTGCACCATCACGCTGGACTAATTTATTTTTGTAAGGATGAGATCTCCCTATGTTGCTTAGGCTGGTCTCGAATTCCTGAGCTCAAGTGATCCTCCCGTCTCAGCCTCCCAAAGTGCTAGGATTATGAGCATGAGCCACTGCACCCAGCTGATTTTTTTTTTCTAATTATGAATTTGAATACTTCTGGAAACAAATCTACTGCCCGATTATCAACATTGGCAAGCTAGTTGCTGGCAGGAATGGCCAGTAAGAAGCTCTTCCACCTCCAAGGGGCAGACATCAGGAAGGGATCTCATAAGAGACCCTATGTGTATTATGTGGGCCAGGGCAAGAGCCAGTGACATTTAAGCCCTTCCTTTTCACATAATCACATATGCACCTGCAGCTCATGAAGCCCAGGGAAGCTTGAATTACAATAATAATAGCTCACATTAGTGTCGTGTTTCTAATGTACAAGAGTAAGTTTGCTTCATTATCTCAGCAAATCCTTATCCTCTCTTAATTGTCTTTAAAGAAGGCAAGTTCAACAACTTTCATTTATTTAACACTCATTAAATCTTTGCTGAGCATTTTCTATGTGCCCGTCACTTTTCTAAATCAGCGCTGTCCTAGAGAACTTTCTGCAGCAGTGAAAATGTTCAACATCTACACTGTCCAATATGGTAGTCAGCAACCCCATGTGCTTATTGGCATGAAATATGGCTGAAGTGGCTGATGAAATCAATTTTTAAAAATTTTACTTTAATTAACTCATTTTAATTAAATAGCCACATGGAGCTAGTGGCTACCCTGTTAGACAGCTCAATTCAAAGCACTGGGAACAGAGTGGTGACAAGACGGATGCACACCTCTACTCTCATGGAACTGTTATCCTAGTGAAAGACAAAAACTAAAAAGGTAGGTAAAGAAATAAATGGTATATGTAAGAGAATTAGAATGCAGGTCATGATAACTGTTATGCAGGAAATAAAGAGGTCAAGAGGCTTGAGGATGATGGAGGTGAGGAAAATGGTTTTAGGAATCAATGATGAAGACAGACCTCTCCTGGGCAGTGAGGTTCTGAATGCTCAAATAGTTCTACAGACCTATAGCAATGCCAAATCCTATGCTCTTTTCACCACAAATTATCTAAAACTTCCTCTTCTTTTAAATAGCCCAGCCCTGCTTCCTCTCTGAAGCTGTGACTACTCCACCCATAACAGAAATTAACTGCTTCATGTAGCAGAAAGAACTCTGTACAGCATGTGTAACTGAACTAGATTCATTGAACTAGAACAACTCATGGGATGTAATCCAAGCCCACTTCATTTTTGTCTCCCTTTCCCCTTTTAAAAATCAGACGGGGCCCTGATTTTTCTCACCGCTTTTGGGAAATAAAAGCCTAAGGGTAATTTAATTTGCAAATACAGTCTTAATTAGGTCATTAAATATCCCCTCTTGCCAGCTGGGACCAGTTGCAAAAGAGCACTTTGAAGGTGAAATCCCAGCTCTCCATCCTTTACCACAACACTAGTAAAAGACCAAAAAGTTCCAAAACATAAGGGACCACCTACTTTGAAAAAATGCACATTGGTCTGGCAATTCGTTTTTACATCTGTGATCTGTTGTGTTAGGGTATAAGCCACAATCCCCAATTTAACATGTTGCTACATAGGTAATAGCCTGCAAGTCAGTATCAGAGATGCAAAACTGTGTAGTGGTTAAACATGAGAGCTCTGGAGTCAGACTGCCAGCATCTGAATCTCAAATTCTTATTTTACTAGTTGCACGATTTTATTTTTATTTACTTATATATGTTTTTGGAGACAGAGTCTCACTCTGTTGCCCAGGCTGGAGTGCAGGGGTGTGATCTCAGCTCACTACAACCTCTGTCTCCCGGGTTCAAACAATTCACCTGCCTCAGCCTCCCGAGTAGCTGGGACTACAGGCACACGCCGCCACGTCTGGCTAATTTTTTGTATTTTAGTAGAAACAGGGTTTCGCTGTGTTGCCCAGGCTGGTCTTGAACTCCTGAGCTCAGGCAATCCACCCGCCTCGGCCTCTCAAAGTGCTAGGATTATAGGTGTGGGCCATCTCACCTGGCTAGTTGCATGATTTCAGACAAGTTAGTTCCTCAAAACTCAGCTTCTTCAGCAGTACAATGGTCATAACAGAGGTTCCTTTTTAAAGGATTATTGCTAATGCTTAAGTTATAGAATCCATTCTAAAATGTGCTGGGCACATGGCCAGTGTTGGGTCATTCCGTGTCCTCCATAGTCTCATGCAGCAGCTCTTCCTTACACATACTCTCACTTGGCCCTCCCTGGCACCTCCCTGGCATATGTAAAGCAGATCTCAGCCCCACCATTCTACAGGTGACAGCCCCAAGACTCCCAGGGCCACTTAACAGGTCCATCTCAGACCAGATCTTTCCTTTCCAGTCAAAATGTCTTGAATTTTACATTTATCCTAAGCTTGAACAGTGTTTTCCAAAAAATGAATTTGAAAACTTAGGCGTAGTCTCCAGGAATATGCAAAAGCATTGCAGGGTCGTAGCAAGCTGTTTCATAAAACCAGTGTACATGTTGCTGCTTATATCTGTTCCTATCCCCTGTCTAAACACACTGGTCACAGGTCCTTCTCCTCCTGTCCACTTCTGACATCCTTTAAAATATCACAACTAGATGCTTACATTAATACTGCACTTTACAAATGCTTTCTGATCATCCATCCCTTGCCTATACTTATTTTGCTTACAAAGAAAAGAAGGTTGGGCACAGTGGCTCACACTTGTAATCCCAGCATTTTGGGAGGCTGAGGCAGGAGGATTGCTTGAACCAGGAGTTCGAGATCAGCCTGGGCAGTATGTCGAGACCCCATATCTACAAAAAAAAAAATTAAAAAATGATCCAGACATGCTGCTATGTGCCTGTGGTCACAGCTACTAGGTAGGCGGAGGCAGGAGGATTGCTTGAGCTCAGCAGGTCAAGCCTGCAGTGAGCTGTGACTGTGCCACGTCACTCTAGCCTCGGCAACAGAGTGAAACCTTATCGCTCCCCCAAAAAAGAAGAAAAGAAAACAGAAAGGGAGGGAGGGAGGAAGGGAGAGAGAAAAGAGTAGAGAGAGAAAGGAAGACGATAATGTCTGAAATGGACAAACATAAGAAAAACGTTACTTTGGTAAAACTGCTCCACAAGAAAAAGGGGTTACATTTTTCAGTCATAGTTGCCCAAGCCAGAAAGCTCATAGTCCTGAACAAGGAACAAAATAATGTAAACGTGCCACGGAGTGAATCCGGAATTTATTTTATCTCTACACCCTTTTCCTCCTTAACATCACAGTACTTTTGATACATTTTCTTTTGGGGATCCAAAGATGGAAGACAGTGTGTACGTGTGAGGGAGACTTTGGGGTGACAGAAAGATGTTTCTCAAAACTGAAGAATTCTTCCCCATGTATGTTAATCACACTTGTACCCATCATTCCATGAGGCCTGGGGAAGCATGTATTATACTATCTCATTTATGCTACGCATATTAGACTGAATGTTTATGTCTCCCCAAATTCATACATTGGAATCCCAACCCCCAAGGTCATATTATTAGAAAGCAAGGCTTCTGGGTTGTGTCAGGATTAGTGCCCTTATAAGAGTGGCCCGAGAAATCCCTCATCCCTTTCACTATGTAAGGAGACCGTGAGGAGATGGTTGGTGGTCTGTGAACCTAGAAGTGGGCCCTGTCCAGACACCAAAACTGCCAGTGCCTTGATCTTGGACCCCTCAGCCTCCAGAACTGTGAGGAATGAATGTCTGTTATTTGTAAGCCACCCACTTTATGGCATTTTTGTTTTTTAGAGAGGGGTCTTGCTATGTTACCCAAGCTGGACTCAAACTTCTGGACTCAAGTGATCCTCCCACTTCAGCCTCCCACGTATCTAGGACTACAGATGCATACCAACATGCCTTGCTCAGTCCATAACACTTTCTTATAGCAGCCTAAATGAACCAAGACACTATATTGCACATGTACTACAATATATTAACAAAGAATAATTATTTTGGAAGCCAGAATTTTGACACTTATTATTTTGAGACAGGGTCTTACTCTGTCGCCCAGGCTGGACTGCAGTGGCACAATCTTGGCTCATTGCAACCTCTACCTCCCAGGTTCAAGCGATTCTCCAGCCTCAGGCGCCAGAGTAGCTGGGACCACAGGCATGAACCATCACGCTCCCCTGCAGATTTTTCTATTTTTAGTAGAGGCAGGGTTTTGTCATGTTGCCTAGACTGGTCTCAAACTCCTGGGCTCAAAGAGATCAACCCACCTTGGCCTCGCAAAGTGCTGGGATTACAGGTCATTGTGCCTGGCCTCAATATGTATTATTGATCATTCTTTTTTTTTTCTTTACTTATTAAACTGTATTCGTCCACTTTCACTAATAATCAGGATTTGATTTTACACAGGCCCTAGAGTCAATGTTAGTCCCTTTCATACCTTTGTGTAAATCAGAAAAAGGCACTTCAAGACATTGTACTCCCCTCTACAGAAAATTGTTATAATGTATAGATTTTTTTAGAACAAGATACTTTACTGCCATCTTCTGGAAAATGGTTTTTATTTTTGTTATAAGTACCAAATCTATGATATCTATAATGTGAGTGACACTTCCTTAAATGTGTCCTTGTGCAGTGCACAACCTATACAACCATATATCACAGAGGCTATGACGAGTATGATATTGTCTAGGGAAACTAATGTACTTGAGCATGACTATGTCCAGAGAGATAGTAGCTTCTCGTCAGAAAATTAGGATTTCATAACCTCTTATAATTACTGTGGCTCTTCCCCAGATGATTTCCAAATTCATTTAGAGAAAATGTCACTTATGGATTTTATCTGTATCTAGGTTCAGGCTTCTGGGGGTGGCAGAAGGATGAGTAAGAGGAAGGGAGTTGGAGATCCTGAATTTGAGAAATCTACAAAAATTAGCAGCTGAGATGCTAAATCAACAAGCACGTAGTCTTGCTCAGGGAAACAGGCCAATTAGGATCTTCACCCTGGGTGATCCCTTGACTTTCACTGGGGTTTCAGAGAAAGTACTTAGATGCCCGTTTCAAAGTCATACTGGATCAAGACACATTTGCAATGAAAAAGAAAGATTTTTCTCTGCCTCTTCTCACAGTTCAATCATTTTGCATACAAGACTTGGTTTTAAAAATAGAGAATGATGATTCTCAAAGTAAATGAACCGCCTCAAAAAGACAAAAACCTGCCATCTTCCCAAACACCTCTCACTTTCCCTGGCATCAAACACACTGAAACCAGCGGGATCAATGGGAGACTACCAATGTTTTCGCAGAGCCACATTCCATTAGTCACAAAGGGAGTTTTGAAAAGCAATTAGGGGATTGAAGCACCAACTGCTCCTGCCCCGTGCAGGCGAAAATTCACGTATAAGTGAACCACACACAGTTCAAACCCATGTTGTTGAAGGGTCAGCTGTATGATCAGGTCACTAACGAGTCTTCAGATCATGTTTTGGGGCTTACAAAGATAGTTTGTTGAAAATTGTTTTGAAATGGGGGTAGTGAGGCGATCTTAATATTCTCTCCATCCTTGCAACACTGTCCGACAGAACTTTCTGCAATAAAGGAAGTGTTCTGTCATGCTCCCCGACACAGCAGTCACTATCCCTGTACGGCTGTTGAGCACCTAGAAGTGGCTTGTTGATTGAGGAACCGAATTTTATTTTTTTCTTTTCTTTTTTGAGATGGAGTCTTGCTCTGTTGCCCAGGTTAGAGTGCAGTGGGCTTGATCTCAGCTCACTGCAACCTATGCCTCCTGGGTTAAAGTGATTCTCCTGCCTCAGCCTCCAGAGTAGCTGGGATGACAGGCATGCACCACCATGCCTGGCTAATTCCTGTATTTTTGATAGAGACAAGGTTTTACTCTGTTGGCCAGGCTGATCTCAAATTCCTGACCTCATGTGATCCACCCGCCTTGGCCTCCAAAAGTGCTGGGATTACAGGTGTGAGCCACCATGCCCAGCCTGAAGTTTTAATTTGATTCCATTTTGAAAAGCACATATAAGTATAACATTAATCAGAATTATTTTTAATTTAATTTACATTAATTGTTTTTGTAGAGACAGATCTCACTACGTTGCCCAGGCTGGTCTCCAACTGCTGGCCTCAAGTGATCCTCCTGCCTCAGCTACCCAAATGCTGGAATTACAGGCATGAGCCACCACGCCTTGCCTTCCATTTAATTTTAAGCAGCCACTTGTGGCTAGAGACTACTGTGTTAGGTGCGTAGCTTGTGTATCTGCCAGGAATGCCTTCCCTCTGGCCTATCCATTTGTGAAACTCCTACAGATGAATGGATGGATGAAAGAATAAGTGAACACGTTATAGAGCTAAAATGGATCAACAAAGATAATTAATGCTGAAGCATAATGCACTTAATTTCACTGTTTCCTGTCATATCTTTGCACAATATTTATTTGGTTTATTTGAGTGTTCTTGTTTTTTGGTGATTTTGGATGCTGAACAAGGGAGAGTTGACTTTGGGTTGGAAAGAACTTATTGGTTTCTTTTCAGCCATTCCAGCCTTCACTGATCCTACTTTCAAGTTGAAAAGCTAAATTCATATCTGTTATTAAGAAATCAATTTAATTACTGACTCAAGCAAGTAAAAAAAAAATGGACACATTATACTAGGGAATAAGGCTTTTTATATGCAGCTCTTCTGAAAGCAGCAAAAGAAAAGCCAAAGTGATGGAAATTTACTTTGCACACAGACTGCACAAACGCCCTTTTAGAAATCAGCTTTGGTGCAGCACGAAAGCTGCCTGTAACAACAGTGCAGTGTGTGAGTTCATGAACCAGCCAGCCTATGTCGCTTTGGGAGGAAACCTTTCACAGGGCCCCACGCTGCTCCAAGCACAAGCAGGGTCATGTGGGCTGCAATTAGAGCATGCCACAGGCCAGCTTTTTACTATTTTCCATCCATAAAAGCGGCTTGTACGCTTATTAGAGTATTTTTCCACTTTTCTTTTTTTCCATCTGCTCCACTCCCTTCTGTTTTAATCAGTGATCTCTGAATACAGACTTACTACCTTAAACCTAGAGCACTCTACTGATTCTTAAAAGTGAGACATTCATGTGAAGAGAAATCTTACTTTTGAACCTAAACTAAAATATAAATAAATACTAAGGAGATCCCCCTTAACAATAGTTAAAATTCCACTCATTGTGAACATTGTCAAATTAGCAGGCAATAAAATGCTAGGGTGTAGTCCCCAAAAGAAAGTAGATGAGGTCAAGGACCCAAAAGCAGCTACAGTGGGAAAGACTCGCCCACCCCATCCTTTTGCCGGTGACAAGATAGTCCTAGAGAAGGACTAAGTCACCCAATAGTTCGGTAGCAATATCAAAGGAGAAGTCAGAGTCCCTGACTCTGAGAAAGGTAAAGTTTCCGTGGCCAATGGTTCTCAGATTTTCCCACCAATGAAGCCCTGTGGTGAAGGAGGATGAATGTGTTTCCCTTCTTGGGTCAGGAGACCTCCTCTAAACTTAATATATCATTGATATCAGTGTTTTAAAAATCTGCGTATTTTCTTGTTGTTGTTGTTAGAAGTTTTGTGATTTTGGCCAGGCACAGTGGCTCACGCCTGTAATCCCAGCACTTTGGGAGGCTGATGCAGGTGGATCACAAGGTCAGGAGTTCAAGACCAGCCTGCCCAATATGGATGCAAAAATTAGCCGGGTGAAGTGGCATGCGCTTGTAATCCCAGCTACTCGGGAGACTGATGCGGGAGAATCACTTGAACTCCGGAGGCGGAAGAGGTTGCAGTGAGCTGAAATAATTTCCAATTTTATTTTAGATTCAGTGTATGCAGGTTTGTGATATGAGTATATTGCATGATGCTGAGGTTTGGGGTACAATTGATCCTGTCACCCAGGTAGTGAACACAGTACCCAATCGCTTTTTAATCCATGTCTGCCCTCTTCATTTTCTTTTACTTTTTTTTTTTTTTTTTGAGATGGAGTCTTGCTCTGTTGCCCAGGCTGGAGTGCAGTGGTGCGATCTCGGCTCACTGCAACCTCTACCTCCTGGGTTCAAGCGATTCTTCTGCCTCAGCCTCCTGAATAGCTGGAACTATAAGCATGCACCACCACACCTGGCTACTTTTTTGTATTTTTAGTAAAGACGGAGTTTCGCCATATTTCCTAGGTTGGTCTTGAACTCCTGAGCTCAGGCAATCTGCCCACCTTGGCCTCCCAAAGTGCTGAGATTACAGGCATGAGCCATCACACCTGGCTCTTCTATGACTGAAAAATCTAAGACCAGAGAGAAAATTTATTTTACACATATATTGGGGAATGCAAGAAATACAAGGCATGGCCCCTGTCTCCAAAACCTTACAATGATAATATTAGTGACTGTGATAATGATGACAGCAGCAATGTCATCCAAGAGGTGGGAGGCAATGCAGACTTGAGTCTTTCTAAAATGACTGTGAGGGTGCCATCATCAGGAATCAGTGAAAACCACTGAGGTGCTATTACACGGAAATGAGCACTTCACACTCACAGAGAAGACTGCCTCTTGACAAACCATAGAGCTACGCTCACACCATGCTGCCAAATTAGTCCAGGTCGCTCCAGAGCCCACAGACTGCCTTCCTGACAGAGACCAGGTTCCTAGGGCCTCATCCCCAGAGATGAACCTCTCTGGGACAGATCAGGTTCCTTGCTTGACAGTAAACCTTTCTCCAAACCTCATCTTTGCTCCCAGAGTCTTTATCTCTCCTTAAGAGAAGAAAATAAGTTCAGAAAGGCAGGTGAAGTTCACAATAGAGTTTGAATGCAGGTAAATAGCTGCAGAATCATGGCAAAACTGATAGGAATAGAAACTGAAGTTTGCTTATACCCAAAAAGTGGTAGACTCAACACAATTGTTAGAAATTCCTCTGAAATATCCAGTTTAAAAAAATTTTTTAGAGGCAAGATCTTGCTCTGTCACTCAGGCTGGAAGGCAGTGGTGTGACTAGCTCACTGCAGCGTCATACTCCTGGGTTCAAGTGATCTACCCTGCCTCAGCCTCCCTAGTAGCTGGGACTACAGGTGCACACTACCACATTCAGCTATTTTTTTAAATTTTCATTTATTTATTTTTTTTTTTTTGAGACAGAGTCTTGGTCTGTTGCCCAGGCTGGCGTGCAGTGGTGTGATCTGTGCTCACTGCAACCTCCACCTCCCAGGTTCAAGCGATTCTTAAGCCTCAGCCTCCTGAGTAGCTGGGATTACAGCTGCCCACCACCACACCCGGCTAACGTTTTTCGTATTTTTAGTAGAGATGGGGTTTTACCACATTGGCCAGGCTGGTCTCAAACTCCTGACCTCAAGTGATCCACCCGCGTTGGCCTCCTAAAGTGCTGGGATTACAGGTGTGAGCCACCACACCTGGCCTAAGCTAATTTTTTAAGTTTTAATTTTGTTTATTTTTTTGTAGAGATAGGGTTTTCCTATGTTGTCCAGGCTGGTCTTGAACTCCTGAGCTCAAGCAATTCTCTTGCCTCGGCCTCCAAAAGCACTGCAATTATAGACATGAGCTACCATGCCCATCCAACTGAGAGACATGTTTTTTACTGAATAATCACCACTAGATGGAAAAAATGAAAAAGAAAATGGAAGACATAATAAATATGTGGATAATTCTAAATGTTTACACAAGTCAACTAAACCATGGGTTATTCTTTGTTGTAGACATTAAGAATTTTCAGGCCAGGCGCGGTGGCTCACCCCCGTAATCCTAGCACTTTGGGAGGCTGAGGCAGGCGGATCATGAGGTCAGGAGATCAGGACCATCCTGGCTAACATAGTGAAACCCCATCTCTACTAAAAATACAAAAAATTAGCTGGGCGTGATGGCACGCACCTGAAGTCCCAGCTCTTTGGGAGGCTGAGGCAGGAAAATCAATTGAACCCAAGAGGCGGAGGTTGCAGTGAGCCGAGATCACACCACTGCACTCCAACAGAGTGAGACTCTGTCTCAAAAAAAAAAAAAGAATTTTCAGTAGTAATAAGGTTAGGAGCAGGACTGTCGCATTTTAAAACTGGATTTAAGTGGAAAGAATGATCCAAGATAAAAATCAAGATTAAACAAAGAAAGAAGAGGCAAAAGCAACCAACTGCTTTGTACTAACTGTATGACTGGGTTACTGTACCATTAGAAGGCCAGGAGCTTGGTTTTTTTCATCCTTTAAGTCACAAATGGTGCTAAGTCATTACCTATTTTGCCTAGTTCCTCTCTGGCAAACAATATGCTATGAAATTCACAGTCAGACGTTAGTGAGTCTTCTTTAAAAATAAACTGTGCTTTAGTTTGTATGCTGCCATTGGGGCCTGTGATAGTATGGGCACAACTTGAAATGCCTCATAGTTATAGTTTCCTGTATACTACATATTAATTCTGACTTGCTAATGGCTGTGGTTTTTGTGGTGTGAGTGGACATAGGACTCTTTCATGAGGGTAATTTATAGTCCAATGTCCATTTGTTTTAGAACAGATTGAAATTGCTGGCAGGCTAAAATTAATTTGAAAGATTAAGAAATCTTTCAAGTCTGCTTTCAAGGTGTGATTTCAGGTTAAAGTGTGAGTACACTGTGTATTCACAATTTAGGATCTAAAGATCCTGTCCAAAGGCCATGAGAATGGTATGACAATGATTTCCCTGGACTTGATTGGTGACAGGAAAACAGTGTTTTTCATATTAAAGAATATGAGTCCTACTTAGGTGACTCTTAAGGGAGACGGTACAGTACATTTGATGCAGAATATATGAAGTTGGCTTAATACTATCTCTCTTACACTTTTTTTTTTGAGACGGAGTCTCACTCTTGTTACCCAGGCTAGAGTGCAATGGCGCAATCTTAGCTCACTGCAACCCCCACCTCCTGGGTTCAAGCGATTCTCCTGCCTCAGCCTCCCAAGTAGCTGGGATTACAGGTGCCCACCACCACACTCGACTAATTTTTGTATTTTTAGTAGAGACAGCATTTTGCCATGTTGGTCAGGCTGGTCTCGAACTCCTGACCTCAGGTGATCCATCCAACTCAGTCTTCCAATGTGTTGGGGTTACAGGCATGAGCCACCTTGCTCAGCCTTTCTTACACATTTCAACACGAAGAGAACTCTTGGTAAAACAGCCAGGTGGTGGGTACAAGTTGTTGCTGTGTCAAACAAACAGTAAAAGAAAAAGAGGGGTTAGAACTTCAGTGATTGTATTTTCACATGGAGTGATTAGCCTCCTAATACGTATAATAAAGACTGTAAGTTTTGCCAGTCACGTCATTAGACCCAAAAAAGCACTGCAAGGTTATTCGAAAGAGGAATAAAAAAACTTCACTCTGCATTTTCAGGCTAGTTTTCTTTTAACTTTGAGGCTAAAAAGTGATAAAAATTTTAAATATTTAACAGGACACCACTGCATTTCATGGTATTTTTCTGGGCAGAATAGGTGTAAGGTCTGCACAGTACTTAGTCAATTACTTATTAGACAAACCCAAGTTTTTGCCATGTGTTGGGAGTCAGCAGTGATCAGCAGCTTATGGTCCACTTGGGTAAACTTCTGTGGATAAACAGTCACTGCAAAATTGTGTTATGTGGTATGATAGTGGAAGGTCAATTTGCTATAGGACTTCACAGGACCTAATAAGCCAGGTACCATGGCCTAAACCATGTCCTCCCAAATTCATATGCTGAAGCTCTAACTCCTAGTACTACTGAATGTGACTGTATTTGGAGATAGGCCCTTTAAAGAGCTGATTCAGTTAAAATGAGGGCCTTAGGTTGGACCCCAATCCAGTCTGACTTGTGTCTTCATAGTAAGACGGGTTTAGGACACTCAGAGAAACACTCGGGGTGCTGCACACACAGGGACAACTGTGTGAAGTGGCAGCAAGAGGGGTGCCATCTGCTAGCCTGGGGAAGAGACCTCAGAAGAAACCAGCCCTGCTGATACCTTGATGTTAGACTTCCAGCCACCAGATCTTTGAGGAAACAAATTTCTGTTGTTCAACATGCCCATTGTGCGGTGTTTCGTTATGGCAGCCCTAGTAAACTCATATACCAGGGACTAGGGAAGGCCTCCTAGAGAAAGGAGTGGCCAGGCTAAGAGGACTGTAGGAAAGCTCATTTTAGGACAAGACAATAGCATGTGTGAAGGCCTAGAGGTGAGAGAGGTCATGGTACCTTGCAGTGCCTTGAAACACGTGAAGTATGACTGGAGCATAACAAGCAAGAGAGGAGGCGAAGGGAGGTACCACGGACAGTTAAACTTCAATGGGTAACTGTCATTTTCGGCTGCCTGACATCTGAAAAGGCTTTCCATTTTATGAGAATCCCTAAATAGGTGGGAGGAGGGTTAAAGTGAGCAGACGCCCCGTCTTTGGGCTCCTGGCAGCGACAACACAGTACATTGACCTACACACTGCCAGTTCATGCCCCCATCTAGAACTCTGACTTGGGAGGTAGACAGACAAAGGGGAGGATGGTTAGAAATGGTTCACAGAGCCTGTGGGGGAACCTAGCATCCACTGGGGTAGAAAGTGCACGAAACAAGAGTGAAGCTGTGTGGCAACCAGTGTCCAATGGCAAGACGGCAGGTGTCAAGTGGAGACCCTGCTCACAGCAGCCGACTAAGTGGGGTGACCAACTTGTCCTGAGGAAACTGGGAGGGTTGCTCTCTGTCACATAAGCAGATGGTTCCTGTGTTAGGGTTTTGGCTGTGCCTTACCTCCCTGAGCTTCCGTTGTTTTTCCAAGCCTGTTCCTTAGCCTTCTGGACAATTCTATGAGTTACTTGGTATCTTTCCAAAAAGACTCCTTTGCGGCCAGGTGCGGTGGCCCACGCCTGTAATCCTGGCACTTTGGGAGGCTCAGGCAGGTGAATCACGAGGTCAAGAGATCAAGACCAACCTGGCTAACATGGTGAAACCATGTCTCTACAAAAAATACAAAAATTAGCTGGGCATAGTGGTGCGTGCCTGCAGTCCCAGCTAGTCGGGAGGCTGAGGCGAGACCATTGCTTTAACCCAGGAGGTGGAGGTTGCAGTGAGCCGAGATAGCATGCCATTACGTTCCATCCTGGTGAAAGAGTGAGACTCAATCTCAAAAAAAAAAAAAAAAAAGACTCCTTTTCTGCTTAATCAACAAGAATTGGCTTTCCTTGGCTGCAGCAAAGCATCCTGAGTCGTACCATAGGGATCAGTCATACTGTAAAGGTCCTTCTAAGCCACAGTATGGAGTTTAGACTTCATCCAAAAGTCAAGGCAGAGTTGGGAGGGGAGACTGGGTGGAGAATCATTGAGTGAGAGCAAGCTGGAAGATAGAAGAGTAGAGAGAAAGCAGTGAAAAAAGGCAGATAAAAAGCTACGGTAACAGGGCAAGTGAGAGAAGAGGCTGCTAGACCCTCTAGGTTGTAAGGGGAAGGAGAGAGGTACAGTGATTGGAGAGAAATGCAGCAGGTCAGGTTGAAGTATTGATGAACATCAGACAGCCAAGACCCAAAAACACTGACCCTAAACCCATGAGAGCATCAGCCTCATGTAGGAAACCAGCCTGCAGGGGCCCATCCTTCACCACCTTCTGCTAAATAGATGTTCATGTTCACAGGTTCATGCTCTGCATTCCTGGCTGCAACTGCATCACCACCTGACCTGGGTGAAAAAGGAAATGTCACAAGCCTCTTGCCAGAGCCACTGAGCCTCACTTGCTGGCCATAGCCAAATTCTGTTAGAAGTATATGTCAGATCTAAATCCACCTCCTCTCACTCCTCTGTTGTCCTTGGCCACCACTCGGACTGCAAGTCATTCTGGCCAGCAACGCATCCTGGTCCAACCCCTCCAAAAGCCCACTGGAATTTCTGTTTTGATTAGCAGATGCCCCATATATTCCACTTATTTTCCCAATATTCTCCCCACCTCTGCTTTCACAGAAAACTGATCGTTCTTTAAGGATACTGCCCCCTTGGAGCCCTATCAGGTTAAGGTTATTTATTCTCTCACAGCTCAGGGATGTCTGAGTCAGAAGGCAGGGATGGTGGTTTCTCCCTGGTTTTTGTACCCTCTTGCAAATCTTCTGCAGCTGTGAATCTTGCGCCATCTGGTATACTCTTTTCCAAATCTCTTCCAACTTCCTCTTTGCTTTCCCTCAGTCTTTGCCGCCTGGCTCACAGAGACCTCTCCACTTATTCCAGTGGCTTCAAACCTTGGACTCCTTATCTGAAATGGCTTTCTTCCAGGGGCTTCCTCCATATCCATCATGAAACCCTGAACCTTGTTATCAGCTCAAAACTGTTCCACTTCCACCATCACTAATTCAAAAAGCTGAAGTAACTCCATTGCAGCTCGTCTAACTCCATCAAGACCTCTAACTCCTCCACTTTCTTCCAATTAGCCCCATTCATTTATTATATTTATATTAAATTAATATAAATAAAATTTAATAAATTAATATAAATGATAAAATTTAATGTAAATTGTTATTTATATTAAATTTCATGTTGATGATGATAACAGAGTCCTTTCATTGCAACTGCCCAACAAATTTCAACTTTGCTACCTTTCTCCATCTGTCTTTTCCATGTCTGTACCTGAAGATCAGTGCAAAATGGGGCTCTGGGAGTACCAGACAAGGCAGATGTGCATCACTATAAATTCACAGTTGTTGGTATCAACTGAGCACCTAAACTTACCAAGCAATGTTACTGCATTTCTCTAGTTAACGTCTCTCCTCTTCTCTGCTCATTCTAGACCTTTTCTGCTTTTTTTCAACCTTGGAACCTCTTCCACTCTCCTCCCTTTTAGCCATCTCCCCTGCACCTTCAAACGCTTTCTACTGGATTATTTCCATTAGTATTAAAACGTGCTCTAATATCGTCTACCTTTTAAAAGAAACCAACAAAAACTCCTCTCCTTGGGCTTGCTTGCCATCTATTAGTGCTTTATCTCTTTCTTCTTATTCACAGCCAGGCTTCTTGAGTTTCAGTGTCCAGTCACCACTTAATCACCAATTACCCAACTACTCCATGCAGTCAGGCTCACACACCACCGTTTCACTGAAAGAGCTCTTGCTAAATGAATAGTGACCTTCCTATGGCTAAAGACCGTGAAATATCTTTGGTTCAACTGACTTGACCTTTCCCAAGCATACAATACAGTCATCACTCCCCACTTTTTGATGTTTTTTTTTTTTTTTTTTAAATTCAGAGTGCCAGAATTTGAATGACACATTTTCTTCCTTTAGTTTCCATTACCTTCACTTTCCTGGTTTTGCTCAAATATGTCTGACCATTAAACACAATCATTAGGGGCTCCTCTTCTACAAAATCTTTAAATATTACTTTTCCATGGCCCAATTTAGACTGTCTTTTCCGTCTCCTCTATGTCCTCCTTCCCTGTAAGCAATCTCACTTACGCCTAGGCTTCAAATCCATCTGTTTTAGGAGCTACTGAATAACAAGTGTGTATCTCTAGATAGGATCATTCTTTTCTTTTTTTTTTTTTTTTTAAGAGATAGTCTCTCTGTTGCCCAGGCTGGAGTGCAGTGGCATGATCATAGCTCAATGCAGCCTCCTGGGCTCAAGGGATCCTCGTGCCTCAGCCTTCTGAGTAGCTAAGACTACAGGTGTGCATCACCACACCTGGCTCATTTTTATTTATATGTAGAGACAGAGTCTTGCTATGCTGCCCAGGCTGGTCTTGGACTTCTGGCCTCAAGCAATCCTTCCACATTGGCTTCCCAAAGTGCAGGTACAGATATGAGCCACCACACCAGGCCTGAGGATCTTTTCTCTGATCTTTACTAATACAATTGCATATACTCAGTAAGTGCCTAGTCAACAACTCTATTTGCGTATTTTACAGGCATCTGAAACTCAACATGTTCAAAACTAAGCTTATGTTCTCTCTCAAACCTGCTTCTCCTCCAGTATTCTCCATACTAATAAATGGTGCTAGCTTTCATCCCGTTACTCTTGCCAAACGTGGGATTCATGCTTGCTGCTTGCTACCCATTCACCCCAACTCCCTATATAATTAATTACAAGCCCTGACAATTCATCCAATAAACCAATTATTGAAAGCCAACTTGGTTCAATACTTTTCTAAGTGCTGGAGAGTCTAGAACAAAAAAGACAAAAATACCCGTTCCCTGTGGAGCTTGAATTTTAGTAATGTAAGCTAGGTGACCCTAACATTTTGTCTGGCAATAAGAAGTGTGTTCAGTAAATATGCTAGCTACACTACAATGCTTAAAATGAAGGTGACTGAGCACTCCCTGGGCAAGTAACTGTATCATGCTTAAAGGGCAACCAAGTTGAAAGAACTTGAATTTGTTTCTAATTAAAAATAATTTTTTGAGGGACTGGAAATTTATAGTTTGGAGATCCAGAGATAATGAAAATTGTTTCTATTGAGGGGCAGTAACTTGAAATAAGGCCCCCCAGTATTCACTAATTAATTCAACAAATATTTCTTGAACAACTGCTACGAGCTGGGTACAGTATATCGCTAGATACTATTGGAAATTGTGTTAGATTTTAACACTACTTGCAAGCTAACAAGCTAGTCTGACAGTTCCATGAATGCTGGAAGAAAACACCTGAGTCAGAGAGAAAGGACTTATTTTTCACAGCACAGCCACCAGCCTGTTTCATACTCCCTTCGGTTTCCCTTTCCCCCCCAAGACACATGACAGTCCAGGTGGATGCCGTACACGTGAATGCCGTACACGTGATTGGTTTTATGGCCCAGGTACACCAAGTTTAGGAAATCCCAGTCTTCTACGATGAACTGCAAGCCAACATGCTCAGCCTTTGCCCTCGAGGGTGACATTATCTTTATTACACTGAACAGCAACAAACCTGTCTTTTGTTCCGGAAGGAGACAATTACCTTAATCTTCCAAAACTGTTCCCTGAAAAGGGGTATTAATCAGAGTTCCCTACAGAAACACATCCAATACGATGCATACTGCAGAGAGATTTATTTGAAGGAATTGGCTCATGCAATCGGGGAGGCTGGCAAGCCTAAAATTTGCAAGTCAGGTCAGAGACCCAGGAAAGGGCTGAAGGCAGTCTGGGGGCAGTATTCCTTCTTCCTCAGAGGACCTTAGTCTTTTCTATTATGACTTTCCCTTGACTGGATGAGGGCCACTTAACTGTTAACCACATCTTTAAAAATACCTTCTAGACTGGTGTCTGACCAAAGCCTGGGTTCCACAGAGTAACCCAGCTAATACATGAAACTAGCCATCATAATAGTCCAGAACAAAGGCAGCCAGTGCCTCTCCTCACAAAACATGGGAAGGTGCAGGGGACCCATGGAGAATTGTCTCCCAATACTATATATATGTATTTTGAGACGGCGTTTCGCTCTTGTTGCCCAGGCTGGATGGAGTGCAACGGCATGAACTCAGCTCGCTGCAACCCCTGCCTCCAGGGTTCAAGCAATTTTCCTGCCTCAGTCTCTCGAGTAGCTGGGATTACAGGCTCGTGCCACCACGCCTGAGTAACTTTTGTATTTTTGGTAGAGACGGGGTATTACCATGTTGGCCAGGCTGGTCTCGACCTCCTGACCTTAGGTGATCTTGGTTTCCTCTCCTTCCCCTTCCCCACAGAGGCCGCCCGCCCGGAGCCATTCTGGGCCTTCCTTCCTCCTGCTCACACTGGCCGCGCGCCATTCCCTGCCCGCCCCCTTCACACAGGCCACCCCCAGCCTCCCAACCCCAGGCGTTCCCCTCCACTAAACGCCCCCGGCCCCCGGCCCCCTGCCGCCTCCTCCACCGTTCTCTCCCGACCGCCCCGCTTCCCGTAAGCCGCTCGTACCGTTCCCACAACACCCTCCGCCCGCCGCCGCCACTCCCGTCCCCGGGAGAACTAGGCTCTCCGCTCTCGGCCCGGCAGTTTTCCACCCCCGCCCAACTTCCCCACGCTGCCCGAGCCTCTAGCTTCCCGCCGCGCTCCTTCCCGCCCCCGCGCTTCCGGCCCCGCCCACCCCCGCGCAGAGAACTGTGGGAGTGGCTTCCTTGGATTCCGCGCTTGGCAACGGTTCGGCGTCGCGCTTTGGCCCACCACCACGTAGTCACTGGGCCCGACTAACTGTCACCCGCTTTCCTCAGCGTGAGGTAGGAGAAGGGCGCGGGGGCCTAGCGCTTCAAGGGCCCCTGGCAGCTGTGCCCCTGCGGCGTCCTGGGCGCCAAGCCCCGCCGAAGGCCCCTTCGCCCATCTCCCGCCCACCCCAGCCGGCTCCTGGGCGGTCTGAGGCGGGGCCTGGAATGGATTCGGCTGGCCCCTGCTTTTCTCCCATTTGGGGCTGAGTGCATCCTTCAGGCGCCCGCTCAGAAACGCGGCAGTTGGTTCTCACTTCGGTGTCTCCAGCCTAGGCTTTCCTTGTTCCTCTGAACTGGGACGGGCGTCGCTGACCGCTTGGCGATGGCCGTCCCAAGTCCCAGTCACCCCTGACGGGGAAACTTCAAACCCAGTTAGAACATTGCGCTAGCTCTGGAATCACACAGCAGAGACGGGTGCACATCGCTTTTTAATATTCGTGTTAGATAAAGCACTTGAAATTGATTAGCCGGACGCGGTGGCTCATGTCTGTAATCCCAGCACTTTGGGAGGCCGAGGCGGGCGGATCACGAGGTCAGGAGGTCGAGACCAGCCTGACCGACATAATGAAACCTCAGTCCTGCTAAAAATACAAAAATTAGCTGGGTGTGGTGGCACGAGCCTGTAATCCCAGCTACTCGAGAGACTGAGGCAGGAAAATCGCTTGAACCCAGGAGGCGGAGGTTGCAGTGAGCTGAGACTACACCATTGCACTCCAGCCTAGGTAACAGAGTGAGGCTCCATTTAAAAAAAAAAAAAAGAAAAGAAATTGCCTGATAAAAGTTGAATCAGAAGTGAAGATAAAAATACACAGCAGAATGCAAAAATCGTGTGCTTAGCCTCACAAAGATGGAAACATCCCCAAAACGTGAAGTACTGTTGTCCCCAAGATTCTAAGCCTAAAACTGCACTTTTATTAGTCCAATTTTCCGGTTGTGACCTTATTTTTTCCTTGAGAAACTGCAGTAGGCATCTAAGAGGTAGACCAAGGGTGTCCAAGGGTGTCCAGGCTTCTCTGGGCTACATGGGAAGAATTGTCTTGGGTCACACATAAAATACACAACACTAAGTTAGCTGGTGAGCTTTAAAAAAATCGCAAAAACTCATACTGCTTTCAGAAAGTTTACGAATTTGTATTGGGCCGTATTCAAAGCCATCCTGTGCCCTGTGCTGGCTGCAGTTGGACTAGCTTGAAGAAGTCAATAGAAGAATATTAAGAAACATAACTTTCACTTTAAAAAAGGGTTTTACTAGCATTTAGTTTATATTAAATATAGATGGCATCATCCCCAGATTATTTCAACATGGGAGGTTTGTTACATGTATAAGCTGCTTTGGAGATAGCTTCGAGAGTCCAGAAACCCTGGGTTTTATAGCAGCAGTTGTTCTGCCACCCATAGCTATTAGCCATGCTTGATTTCCTTTACCTTTCCCAGGCTCACTTTCCACATCTTTTAGCATTTGTATGTTCCACAAGATGTCTGTTCAACTAAGGTCTCTTTCAAGTCAAACCTTTTAAAAATCTGGTTACAACCTAGCAGAAAGGATTTCTCATTCTAAAAGTTGCTTCTTTCTATAACTTATGTGTCAACTAAACTGACTTAAATAGGGTTCATAATCCAAAAGTTATTCAGAATAGTGGTTCTCAAAGTGTGGTCCCTAGACCAGCAGCGTCAGCATCACTTGGGTTTGAGAACCACTGGTTTAGTGTTATCTGAAGTAAAGCTTTTAATTAAAAACTATTTAATATATTTTTTACCAGTGACTTTTAATATCTTTTGAAGCTATTTTGGAATGACCATTTCTATCTGGGTGACATTTGCCTTCATAGTAGTTAATTTTCATCTTCAAAAAATAATGAGAAATTAACTAAAAATGGATCGATGACCTAAATATAAGAGCTAAAACTGTAAAACTATTAGAAAAAAATATAGGTATAAATATTCTTGACCCTAGATTAGGCCTGGCGTAGTGGTGCTTGCCTGTAATCCCAGATACTCAGGAGGCTGAGGCAGGAGAATCTCTTAAACCCAGGAAGCAGAAGTTGCAGTGAGCCGAGACCAGGCCATTGCACTCCAGCCAGGGTGACAGAGTGAGACTCTGTCTCAAAAAAAAAAAAGCAATTCTTTCTTAGATATGATAGCAAAAGTACATGCAATCAAAGAAAAAATAAATTATATATCATCAAAATTTAAAACTTTTGTGCTTCAAAGGATAGTACAAAGAATGTAAAATGATGAGGCACAGAATGGGATAGTACAAAGAATGTAAAATCATGGGCACAAAATATTTGTAAATCATTTATGTAATATTTAGTATCCAGAATATATAGAAGATCCTTGTAATTTGTATAATAACCCAATTTTTAAGAATGGGCGAAAGATCTGAGCAGACATTTCTCCAAAGAGACATAGAAAATGGATAATAAGCAGATGAAAAGATGCTCAACATCTTTAGTCATCAGGGGAATGCAAATCAATACTACAATGAGATACCATTTCATACCCACTAGAATTGCTATAATCAAAACAGGAACAGTAACAAGTGTTGGCTAGGACATGGATGAATTGGAAACTTCATGCATTGCAGGTGGGATGTAAAATAGTGCAGCCACTTTGGAAAACAGTCTAGCTGTTCCTCCAAAAATTAAACATGGAGTTACTGTATGACCCAGCAATACCATTCCTAGATATGTGCCCAATACAATTGAACATATATATCCATGCTAAAACTTGTACACATTCATAGCGATGTTCATAAAAGTCAAAAAGTGGAAACAATCAAAACATCCGTAAACTAATGAATGAATAAGCAAAATGTTGTAGATGTATTATTTAGCCATAAAAAGTAAGGAAATATTGATACATATTACTACGTGGATGAACCTTGAAAACATTATGCTAAGTGAAAGAGACCAGACACAAAGGCCACATATTGTATAATTTCCCTAACATGAAATGTCCAGAATTGCCAAATCCATAGAGACAGATAATAGATTAATGGTTGCCAGGGACTGGGGAAAGGGAAGGGAGGCATGGAGAGTGACTGCTAATGGGCCCCAGGTTTCTTTATGGGGTGATGAAAATGTTCTGGAATTACATATTGGGGGTGGTTGCACAACCTTGTGAATATACTGAAAACCACTGAATTGTGCACCTTGAAAAGTTAAATTGTATGGTATGCAAACTATAGCTCAAAAACTAATAATTTTGTTAATTTTTAAAATATATAAATAATTTTTAAAGGTTATGAGAAGCCACATATATGTGGTATTATACTGAGCAAAAAGATTAAGCTGAAAATTTCTTAGGAATTTGCTGGTACACTAAAAATGTACAGGCCTTAAAGAAAATATGTATTTGCTTTAAGGAAAATACGTTTCTTGAATACTAGCAATATTACATTCCTTGGGTAATTAGCCCTCCTCCACCTCCCACTCCCCAAATTGCCTAAAATATTGACTTGATTTGAATGATACTTCTAATAATCCTTGCCAGATTCTCTAGTAATTATTAGATTTACAATATATGTGTATGGTAATTTCATTTCTCTCATGCTCTGTCCAAGTCAAAATTAAAAAGGAGATATGAATCTTGAAATTTTACATTTTTATTTGGGAAGGAAGAATTGCAGTTTGGGGACCAGGTGTTCTTTGGTATGTCTGAAGAACAAAGAGAAGGTTGGAGATTTTATCAAAAGGAGAAATGTTATATAGTGCTCTTTGAGAAAGACCACTGGAACCAGTGAGGTTCTGGGGAGCTGGCAAGTTCTAATGGGTAAGTGACTGTGGTGGGTAGAACTAGTCCTATATTTGCAGCCAGTTATCTCAGCAGCTGTAAATAAAATTGGCCTCAGGTTAAAGCAGGCTGTTTCAGCAGCCAGACTTGCAGAGAATTCCATTCTTCAAGCAACGTTATGTGTCCTGAGTGCTTCCCCACCACCCTACCCCACCTTCTTGACTGTTTTAGTTGGGTATGACAAGAATGACTCAATTTGTATGATCAACTTTCACACTTCTGTTTCACTTTGCTTTGATATATTTTTTTTTCTGTCTTGCATTTTTTTCCTGGACATTTCATTATGAAAATTTTCAAACATGCAGCAAGGTTTAAAGAATTTCATGGTAAATGTTACTCCTGCTACCAACCTTTTTTCTATATTTGCTTTATCATATACTTATCCATTTATCTACCCCTCAATCCACCTATCAGTCCATGTTTTTTTTTTTTTTAAGAGACAGAGTCTCACTCTATCCCCAGGTTGGAGTGCAGTGGCACGATCTTAGCTCACTGCAACCTCTGCCTCTGTGTTCAAGCAATTCTTTGCCTCAGTCTCCTGAGTAGCTAGAATTACAGGCATGCAGCACTATGCCCTACTAGTTTTTGTATTTTTAGTAGAGATGGGGTTTTACCTTGTTGGGCAAGCTGGTCTCAAACTCCTGACGTCAAGTAATCTACCCATCTCGACCTTCCAAAGTGCTGGAATTACAGGTGTGAGCCACTGTGCCCGGCCTAAGCCATCTTATTTTACATATTTTAAGCTAAATTACAGCTATTACACATTCCCTTAAATACCAGCATGCATATCAATTATATAGTTCAATATTTGCTTGTAGTTCTTACTTTTGAGACAAAATTTACGAAGCAGAAACCTCAAGTATTCAATTTGCTGAGTTTTCACAAATGCATACACCTGTGCGACTCAAACCCCTGCCAATATGTAGAACATTTATCATCACCCTAGACAGTTCTCTCATGTCCTTTTCCATTCAGTCTCTACTCCCTACCCCCAAGAAGCAACCACAGTTCTAATGGTTTTCTAGCACAGATTACTTTTGCCTGTTTGAGAACTTCATATAAATGACACAGTGCGTAATGTACTGCTTTACGTAAGGCTTCTGTCACTCAGCATAATTGGGATTCTTTTTTATGGCTGAATAGTACTTCATTGTTTAAGTGCCACATTTTGCTTGTCCGTTTTACTGATGGATATCTGGTCTGTTACTGATTTTGGGGTATTACTAATAAAGCAGTGACAAAAAAAAAGAAAAGTTTGATTTGAAGAATGGGAATTTCCTCTAAATTACCAGGTCCAGAGAGGCATGGGAGTGAAACAGCAGTCACATCTCTCTTACCTTCTTGGGCTAAGTAATCATGTCTTAAAACTTGCTTGCTGTTGCCACCAGTAGCTATAAATTAATCACATTCTGGATACCATAATCCATACACTGTAGCCAATCACTAATCAACATTATTTTTGTAAACCAGTGTGAATTTCTTTTTTTTCGAGACAGAGTCTCACTCTGTCACCCAGGCTGGAGTGCAGTGGCACAATCTCTGCTCACTGCAACCTCTGCCTCCTGGGTTCAAGCAATTCTACCTCAGCCTCCTGAGTAGCTTGGACTACAGGCACATGCTAACACACCTGGCTGATTTTTGTATTTTTAGTAGAGACAAGGTTTCACCATATTGGCCAGGCTGGTCTCAAACTCCTGACCTCATGATCCGCCCGCCTTGGCCTCCCAAAGTGCTGAGATTACAGGCATGAGCCACCACGCCTGGCCAACCAGTGAGAATTTCTGACAAATAGCTTTGTATCAGGCCACTCCCACCCCCACTTTTTTTTTGCCTTTAAAAATCTGCTTGTAACAAAGGCTGAATGGAGCACCTGTACAAGGTTACGTGAAGTCTGAGTCTTCTGGGCAGCTGTCCTTATTTTGGCTGAAGTAAACTCTTTAGAATTATATTTTATGCCTCAGTTCCTTTCTTTAGGTTGACAGCTGCTATGAACATTTGTATACAAATCTTTTTGTGGACATAGGTTTTCATTTCTCCTGAGTAAATATTTCTGAGTGGGTCATGTTAATTTTATGAAACTGCAAGACTCCCAAATTGTAGCATTTTACATTCCCATCAGCAATGTATGAGTACTATGGTTGCTCCACATCTTATACTGACATTATGTGTTTTTGATCTTTTTAATTTTAGACATTCTGATGGGTGTGTGGTGGTTTCTGCCTTGCATTTTAATTGACTCTTGCATACCTTTCTTCTGCTCTTGATACTAAGCTCCGAAAATCAGGATATCAGTTGTACCCCCTCTAGTATGTTCTTTTAGTGTCATAGTTGTGAAATAAATGTGAAATGAGGGTAATAATGTTTTGATATCTAGTTTTGGGAATTTGATGTGAAAAAATTGAGGCTATGAAAATATATATAGATAAATTTGACCAGAAATGTCATTGAATAGTTATACTTTATTGGAATTAAGAGTTATTTCTGGCCTGGCCAGAAATAATTAGCTGAGACTAAAGGCGGACACCACCACTGGTGGCTCACACTAGTAATCCCAGCACTTTGGGAAGCCAAAGCAAGAGGATCACTTGAGTTCAAGAGTTTGAGTCCAGCCTGGGCAGCAGAGAGAGACCCTATCTTTACAAAAAATTTAAAGCTTAGTTGGGTGTGGTGGCATAAGCCTGTAGTACCAGCTACTCGGGAAGCTGAGGTGGGGGGATCACTTGTGCCAGAAAGGTCAAGGCTACAATAAGCTATGATTGTCCCACTGCATTCCAGCCTGGGCAACAGAGCAAGACATAAAACAAAAAAAACTTTATTTTTTATACCAACAGTTTATGTACACTGCCAATTTTTCCTAGGTACAAATGATGCAAAATGTGCACCTGGCTCCAGAGACAGATGAAGATGATCTTTATTCTGGCTATAATGACTACAATCCAATCTATGATATTGAGGTAACAAAAGCTAGTTGTTTTATACATTGGTCTTTGTTAACCAGCTGGTTTATGAAGATTGTGGATTTGAGAGTTCTACTTTATTATGCTTTAGATTAAATAAGCTATTGCAAAAACCTAGAAAAGTGCTATTACAGAAGACTCTACTGACTTCCGCAAAAATAATTACAGCAGAAGGAAAGATCCTGAGACAGGTTACAAAAATCAATTAAGGTTAGGCTGGGTGTGGTGACTCACGCTGTAATCCCAGCACTTTGGGAGGCCGAGGTGGACGGATCACCTGAGGTCGGGAGTTTGAGACCAGCCTGACCAACATGGAGAAATCCCGTCTCTACTAAAACTATGAAAAAATTAGCCGGGCATGGTGGTGCATGCCTGTAATCCCAGCTACTTGGGAGGCTGAGGCAGGAGAATTGCTTGAACTCAGGAGGCGGAGGTTGTGGTCAGCCGAGATCGCACCGTTGCACTCCAGCCTGGGCGACAAGAGTGAAACCCCGTCTTAAAACAAAAAACAAAAACAAAACAAAAATGAAGTAAGGTGAATTATATACTTGTATTCTTCAGCACTAGCTATCCAAATGTGTAAAAGAGCACCTGAAAGTATTTTTTTTTAATTGTACTTTAAGATCTAGGGTACATGTGCAGATCTTGCAGGATTGTTGCATAGGTACACATATGCCATGGTGGTTTGCTGTCTCCATCCCCCATCACCTACATCAGGCATTTCTCCCAGTGTTATCCCTGCCCAACTTCCCACCCCAATAGACCCCAGTGTGTGACATTCCCCTCCCTGTGCCCATGTGTTCTCATTGTTCAGCATCCGCCTGGGAGAACATGCAGTGTTTGGTTTTCTGTTCTTGTGTCAGTTTGCTGAGAATGATGGTTTCCAGATACATCCATGTCCCTACAAAAGACATGAACTCATCGGTTTTTTATGGCTGCATAGTATTCCATGGTGTGTATGTGCCGAATTTTCTTTGTCCAGTCTATTGTTGATGGGCATTTGGGTTGGTTCCAGGTCTTTGCTATTGTAAACAGTGCCACAATGAATGTACATGTGCACGTATCTTTATAATAGAACGATTTATAATCCTTTGGGTATATACCCAGTAATGGGATTGCTGGATCAAATGGAATTTCTATTTCTAGATCTTTGAGGAATCGCCGTACTGTCCCTGGGATGAAGCCTACTTGATCGTGATGGATAAGCTTTTTGATGTGCTGTTGCATTCGATTTGCCAGTGTGATTTTTGCATCGATGTTCATCATGGATATTGGCCTGAAGTTTTCTTTTTTAGTTGTGTCTCTGCCAGGTTTTGGTATCAGGATGATGTTGGTCTCATAAAATGAGTTAGGGAAGATTCCCTCATTTTGTGTTGTTTGAAATAGTTTCAGAAGGAATGGTTCCGGCTCCTCTTTGTACATCTGGTAGAATTTGGCTGTGAACCCATCTGGACCTGGACTTTTTTTGGTTGGTAGGCTATTAATTGCTGCCTCAATTTCAGCCTTGTTATTGGTCTCTTCAGGGTTTCAACTTCTTCCTGGTTTAGTCTTTTGAGGGTACAAGTGTCCAGAAATTTATCCATTTCTTCCAGATTTACTGGTTTATGTGCATAGAGTTGTTTGTAGTAATCTCTGATGGTAGTTTGTATTTCTGTGGACAATCGGTGGTGATATCCCCTTGATCGTTTTTTTATTGCATCTATTCAATTCTTGTCTCTCTTCTTTTTTGTTAGTCTGGCTAGTGGTCTATTTTGTTGATCTTTTCAAAAAACCAGCTCCTAGATTTATTGATTTCTTGAAGGGTTGTTTTGTGTCTCTACCTCCTTCAGTTCTGCTCTGATCTTAGTTATTTCTTGTCTTCTGCTAGCTTTTTATGATCTTGCTCCTCTAGCTCTTTCACTTTTGACGACAGGGTGTCGATTTTAGATCTTTCCTTGCTTTTCATGTGGCATTTGTTACTATAAATTTCCCTTTAGACACTGCTTTAAATGTGTCCCAGAGATGGTGGTATGTTGTGTCTTTGTTTTCATTGGTTTCAAACAACATCTTTATTTCTGCCTTCATTTCATTGTTTATCCAGTCATCATTCAGAAGCCAGTTGTTCAGTTTCCATGTAGTTGTGCAGATTTGAGTGAGTTTTTTAATCCTGAGTTCTAATTTGATTGCACTGTGGTCGGAGAGACTATTTGTTATGATTTCCATTATTTTGCATTTGCTAAGGAGTGATTTACTTCCAATTATGTTGTCAATTTTAGAGTAAGTGTGATGTGGTGCTGAGAAGAATGTATATTCTGTTGATTTGGGGTGGAGAGTTCTGTAGATGTCTATTAGGTCTGCTTGGTCCAGATCTGTATTCAAGTCCTGGATATCCTTATTGATTTTCTGTCTCGTTGATCTAATATTGACAGTGGAGTGTTAAAGTCTCCTACTATTATTGTGTGCAAGTCTAAGTCTCTTTGAAGGTCAATAAGAACTTGCTTTATGTATCTGGGTGCTCCTGTATTGGGTGCATATATATTTAAGATAATTAGCTCTTCTTGTTGCGTTGATTCTTTTACCATTATATAATGCCCTTCTTTGTCTCTTTTGATCTTTGTTGGTTTAAAGTCCATTTTATCAGAGACTAGGATTGCAACCCCTGCTTTTTTTTTTTTTTTTTTGGCTCTCCAATTGATTGGTAAAACATCAACCAACCCATTAATTTAAGTCAGTGTGTGTCTTTGCACATAAGATGGGTGTCCTGAATACAGCACACCAATGAGTCTTGACTTTTTATCCAGTTTGCCAGTCTATGTCTTTTGATTGGGGCATTTAGGCTGTTTACATTTAACGTTAATATTGTTATGTGTGAATTTTATCCTGCCATTTTGTTACTGACTGGTTGTTTTGCTTGTTCATTGACGCAGTTTCTTCATTGCATCATTGGTCTTTACCATTTGTTACATTTTTGCAGTGGCTGGTACTGGTTGTTCCTTTCTGTGTTTAGTGCTTCCTTCAGGAGCTCTTGTAAGGCAGGTCTGGTGGTGACAGAATCTCTCAGCAATTGCTTGTCCTTAAAGGATTTTATTTCTCCTTCACTTATGAAGCCTAGTTTGGCTGGATATGAAATTCTGGGTTGAAAGTTCTTTTCTTTAAGGATGTTGAATGTTGGCCCCCACTCTCTTCTGGCTTGTAGGGTTTCTGCCAAGAGATCTGCTGTGATTCTGTTGGGCTTCCCTTTGTGGGTGACTTGACCTTTCTCTCTGGCTGCCCTTAGCATTTTTTTCCTTCATTTCAACCTTGGGGTTGCTCTTCTTGAGGAGTATCTTTGTGGTGCTCTCTCCTGGACTGTGGGTTGCATAGGCCGTGGGAGAAGCACAGTATCTGAACTGGAGTGCCGAAGCGGTAAAGTCCCCGATCCTCAGGCCAGTAGCACTTCCTGGGTGGGGCAGTGCCCCATCCTGCCTCAGTTTGCCCTCCTTGGGCTACACCCACTGTCCAACCAGTCCCATTGAAATGAACCTGGTACCTCTGTTGGAAATTTGGAGGTCACTCACCTTCTGCGTCTCTCTCACTGGGAACTGTGCTCCGGAGCTGTTCCTATTCAGCCATCTTGGTGGAAGTCTGAACACAAGTATTTAAAATTAAGGTTTTTAAAAAAAAATTCTCAAGTTGAAATGTCCTGGGTTTTTTTTAATTTTTAATTTTTGTGAGTACATAGTAGGTGCATGTATTTATGGGGAATATGGGATATTTGATACGGGCATACAATGTGTAATAGTCACGTAGGAGTTCATAGGGTTTCTGTTACATCAAGCATTTATCCTTTGTGTTTCAAACAATCCAATTATATTCTGTTATTTTTAAATGTACAATTAAATTATTGACTATAGTCACCTTATTTTGCTACCAAATAATAGATCTTATGCATTCTTTCTTTTTTCTTTGTACCCATTAACCACTAACCATCCCCACCCCCTACCCCTGCCACTACCCTTCTCAGCCTCTGGAATCATCCTTCTATTCTCTATCTCCATGAATTCAGTTGTTTTAATTTTTAGATCCCACAAATAAGTGAAAATATGTGAAGTTCGTCTTTCTGTGCCTGGCTTATTTCACTTAACAGAATGGCCTCCAGTTCCATCCATGTTGTTGCAAATGACAAAATCTCATTCTTTTTTTGTGGCTGGATAGTTCTCCATTATATATATATACGTACATTTTCTTTATCCATTTGTGTGTTGACAGACAGTTAGGTTGCTTCCAAATCTTGGCTATTGTGAATATTGCTGCAACAAACATGAGAGTACAGATATCTCTTTGATATACTATGGTATAGTTTGTATATTTATCCCTACCCACATCTCATGTTGAATTGTAATATCCAGCACTGGAGGTGAGACCTGGTGGGAGGTGATAGGATCATGGGAGTGAATTGCTCGTTAATGGTCTAGCATTATCTTCTTGGTGCCAACCTCACCCCATGTGACGTGATTGCTCCCTCTTTGCCTTCTGTCATGAGTGAAAACTCCCTGAGGCCTCTGCAGAAACTGAGCAGATGCTGATGTCCTGCTTGTACAGCTTGCAGAACCACGAGCCAATCAAATCTCTTTTCTTTATAAATTAAGTTTCAGGCATTCTTTGGTGAAAAAGTAACTGTGGTTTTTGCCATTTTAATTGCAAAAACCGCAGTTACTTTTAGGAATGCATGAATGGCCTGGGACATACTGATTTCCTTTCTTTTGGGTATATTTCTAGGAGTGGGATTGTTGGATCATATGGTAGATCTATTTTTAGTTTTTTGAGGAACCTCTAAACTGTTCTCCATAGTGGCTGTACTAATTTACATTCTCACTAACAGTATACTCACTAACATATATGAAGGTTCCCTTTCTCCACATTCTCATCAGCATTTGTTATTGCCTGTCTTTTGGATAAAAGCCATTTTAACTGGGATGAGATGACATCTCATTGTAGTTTTGATTTTCATTTCTCTGATGGTCAATGATGTTGAGCACTTTTTCATATACATGTTTGCCATTTGTATGTCTTCTTTTGAGAAATAGCTATTCAGATCTTTTGCCCACTTTAAAATCAGGTTATTAGGTTTTTTTTCCTATGGAGTTGTTTGAGCACTTTACATTTTCTGATTATTAATCTGTTGTCAGAAGGATAATTTATAAATATTTTCTCCCATTCTGTGGGTTGTCTCTTCACTTCATTGATTGTTTCCTTTGTTGTGCAGAAGCTTTTTAACTTGATGTGATCTCATCTGTCCATTTTTTCTTTGGTTGCTTGTGCTTGTGGGGTTTTACTTGATCAATCTTTGCCCAGTCCAGTGTCCTGGAGAGTTTCCCTAATGTTTTCTTTTACTAGTGTCATAGTTTGAGGTCTTAGATTTCTAAGTCCTTAATCTATTTTGATTTAATTTTTGCATATGGTGAGAGATAACAGTCTAGTTTCATTCTTCTACATGTGGATATTCAGTTTTCTCTTTAGTTTTCTCTTTTCTCCCAGTCTCCATTTATTGAAGAGACTGTCTTTTCCCTAATGTTTTTTTCTGGCACCTTTGTCAAAAATGAGTTCATTGTAGATGTCTAGATTTGTTTCTGTGTTCTCTATTCTGTTCCATTAGTCTGTCTGGTTTTTTTTTTTTTTTTATTTTTTTAA